>VDFB02236864.1:0-81826 GCA_007258455.2 Sequoia sempervirens
CTAACAAGAAGATCAAAATGACAATTTGGTAGCCAATGTCCCAACCTCATATGGGATATTATTGGGACACACTTGCTCTTCCATGAGATTGGGTGCAAGGATAGTTTTGATATCCCCTCAAGGGAAAAATTTTCCTTTCTCTTTCAAATTGTAATTCGATAATACTAACAACACTATGGAATATGAGGCTTTGTTGTTAGGCATGGAGGTTGCACACAAAAAAGGGATTAAAAATCTCCATGCTCAAGGTGATGTTGAGTTGGTCATTTTTCTAAGGAATTTGTACCAAACCAAAAATGAAAGGTTAAAGCATTACCATAACTTTGTTTGGGAAGGAATTGAAGGTTTTGATACATTTGATATTTTTGTAGTTCCAAGGGAATATAATGATAGGGTTGATTCTCTAGCAGTATCAACTACTATTATGGTCCCACCCAAAGACTTCAAAGGAACCAAATATATTATTGAGTTATTTTTTCGTCCTAGTGTTCTTGATAATTCTGATCAATGGAAAATCTTTAATGATGACCATCAAATTGTGGCCTTTCTAGAGAAGGCTGAAAATTTCAACAAGTTGTATTTTGAGGAAAGTGATTCTTCTTCTCAAGAATCAGTTTCTGAGGTGGATCAGGATACTAGCGAGGATTTCTTGCAGTTAAAATAGAATAATATTTTGAAAGGTTTAGTTTATTTAGATAATTTTTTTGAAAAACATGATCATTATGTCAAGAAGCAACAACAATCTAGATTTGATTCTTCAATCGAAGTTGAATAGTTGAATTTGGGAATGGGGGAGGATCCCAAGATGATAAACATTGGTAAATGTTGCACTCCAAAGGAAAAAGATAAGTTTGCAAAACTTTTGTGGCAATACATGGATGTACTTTCTTATTCTTATGAAGACTTAAAATCTTTTCGTCTGAAGGAGGTCCAACATGAAATTCCCCTCAAGGTAGGTTCTATTCCTTACAAGCAAAAACATAGGCAATATAATCCAAAGATATCAGGTACTATTCTTTCTGAGATTCAAAAAATGCTTAATGCAAGGATCATCTTTCCTATCCATCATTCGACATGGATAGAAAACATTGTTCCAATATGGAAAAAGAATGGAGAAATCCATATTTGTGTGGATTTTTGAAACTTGAATCAATTGTTATTGAAGGATAATTACCCTTTGTTGGTAATCGACCAAGCATTACAAGAGGTGACGAGATTTGAGATGCTATCTATGTTAGATGGTTTTTCAGGGTACAATCAAGTGGAAGCGAGCGAAGAAGAACATAAAACTGCTTTCACTACTCCATGGAGTACGTTTGCTTATCGCATAATCCCTTTTGGTTTGATTAGCATTGGTGTCGTATTTCAAAGAGTAATGGACTTGGATTTCCATGATATGATGGGTAAGTTCATTGTGGTCTATCTCGATGACTTCACAATCTTTTCAAATAAATTTCAAGATCATTATCATTGCTTGTAGCAAGTTCTTTAGAGGTGCTAGCAACACAAAATTTACCTCAACTCCAAGAAATCAATCTTTGAGGTTACAAAAGGTAAACTCCTTGGACACATCGTGTCTAAGGAAGGTATCAAGATTGATCCCAAACAGGTCAAGTCAATTCAAAGTCTTACTTTACCTTCAAGTAAGATGGTATTCCACTCCTTCGGGAAGGTGAATTTCTTGCAGAGGTTTGTTCCAAACTTCACAAAGAAGACTCATCATATCAATGATATGATGAAAGGTAAGACAATATTTCATTGGAGTACAGAGGGAAAATTTTCATTCAATGACATTAAGGAGGCTATTGCACATGCTCCAATCTTAGTATACCCAGACTATACAAAGGACTTTATCATGTATAGTTACACTTTTGAACATACACTATCTGCTATCTTGGTGTAGCAAAACAATGAGGGGATTGAATCTCCTGTAACATTCATGAGTTTTCCTTTGAAAGTTCATGAGCTTAAGTACACACCAATGGAAAAGCATGCTTACGTTGTGGTCAAAGTAGTAAAGCATTTTAGGTTTTATATGCTTAGTTCTCATGTTGTTGCATTAGTGTCAGATTCCACGATCAAATCCATCTTGACTCAACAGGAGTTTGGAACTAAAAGAGGCAATTGGATTGCCAAAATCTAGGAATACAACATCGAGATGAAACCCACAAAGTTGGTTCGTGGGAAGGGTTTGTGTCAGCTAATAGCTGATAATAAACCAGAAGAACTATTTGATGATGAGGAAGTAAATGTTGAAGATGTTTTATAGTCTTGTTTGTAAGCACGATTGATGAATGGTATTCAAATATTGCACACTTCCTTACCTATGGAGAATGTCTTGAGCACCTATCATTCAAGGAAAAGAGGAAAATCAAGCTTAAGGTTGCAAACTTCATTCTTTGGGACAATAATTTATATAAGAGGAGTCTTGATGGAACCTTTCTATGTTGTGGAGATAAAACACAACGAGGTAAGTTGTTGGAATCATTTCACAACTTATCTTGTAGAGGACACTTTTCAACACTAATCATTGCTCACAGGAGTTTGAGAGAAAAATACTACTGGCCCACACTCTTTCAAGATGTGTACAACTAGGTGCATAATTGTGAGTTATTCCAACATTTTGTGGGGAAATCTAAATTGGCAACACTTCCCCTTAAGCCGATGGTAATTGAGGAACCCTTCTAGTAGTGGGGTATCAATTACATTGGTGCAGTTAATCCACCATCAAGTGCAATGCATAGCTATGTTCTCGCACCTACTGACTATTTCACCAAGTGGGTGGAATCCATTCCAGTTAAGCATGCTACTTTGGAAGTGGTATGTAATTTTCTTAAGGAAAACATAATTTTAAGGTTTGGAATTCCAAACAATATTGTAGCAAATAATTCTACTTCTTTCTCACTCAGTGAGATAATAGATTTTTTCTTCGAATATGTAATCACTCTTTCGCATTCTTTAGACTATTACCCCCAAGGGAATTGTCAAGCAAAATTGAGTAACAAAAATTTGGTTACCATTATTAGGAAGTTGGTGGATGAGAGTCAAAGGTCTTGGAACAAGGCATTGTATGATGCATTGTAGTTAGATCATATTACACCCAAATGGGAGATTGGCATGTCATCTTTTCAACTCTTGTATGAGTTGAATGCATAAATTCCTATCACACTGGAATGCCCGCTTTGAAATTAGCCAAGGCCATAGACGATGAAACTTTTGACAACTCCATGGACAAGTGCATCATGTTCCTTGTAGAATTGGAGGAGAAGAACATACAGGTGGTCGATCACATTTTAGAACACCAAAGCCAAGTCAAAAGGATTTTTGATAAAAGGGAAAAGTCTCATGATTTCCAAATTGAAGATCAAGTCCTATTGAGGGACAAAATAAGAGAACCAAAAGGAATGCACAAAAATTTCAATTCCTTATGGAGATGGCCTTTCACAATTCACCAATTTTGTGGTGAAAATAATTTTTCTATGGCATACCAAGATGGGACACCATTTTCACTGCCTCACAGTAGACAACATTTGAAGCTCTTCACTTAGTAAAGCGTTAGAAAATTTTGTAAATATTTGTATAGTTTTTTGTATCTTTTGCCATTTTGAGTCTTTTTGTGTCACTGAAATCTATAGCTCAATGGATGGATGAAGGAACTTAGAGTCTGGGATTCTTCTCCCTTCAATCATTTCAAAGTATGATCGAAGGAAGCTCCCTAGTTAGAGCCAATTGTTATTCTTGAGTTCAGCTACGCTCAATTCATGGGATAACCCCTACAAAACGTGTTTGTCTCATAGCTTGCATCCTCTAACCATGAAAAATGAGGTAAATCTTACTTTCCCTCATGTGTGATCCAATTCCTTGAAAATTCTTTGAGTGTTTAGTATTTTTTTCCTTTTGAAAATTGAAAAAGGTTAAAATTTGCAAAACTTCTATTTTTGGATTAGTCTTTTTTCATGCATATGCAAGAGCATTTATTTTTAGTTCCCTTGCATATTTTTGGAAAGTGCATTTAAATGTGTAATAGCACTGAATTTTATTTCCATTGTAGTCTGACCTCCACACGCTTGGCATTAATTGCAAGTTTAATGAAACTTTGAGTGAGTTTTTAATAAGGCTTTTTAATTGGATTTTATTTGTTTTATTTTCATTTTAGTTTTGTTCTTGTCCTCTATCTATTCTTGCATGCTCGTTTTCCCCCTTTGTATTTTCTTGTTTTGATCTTCTACAAGGACTCAAGCAAATTTTTTTCCTAGGGTTTCACTGTTGAAAAATGATTTTTGAGTATGTGTTCATTTTCGTGTTCTCTATTTTTATTTTAATTGCTTTGTAATACATTTAGACTTTCAAAATTATGGTTTGTATTGCTTTAGCTTATCACTGTGAGTAATCGGTTTGCTCTATGGTTTTTATCTTCTGGTTTTTGTTAGCTTTTAAATCGTTTCATCCAAGTTTTTCAAACCTCACGCGACTTTTTCTTGCATTTCTATGAAATCTTTTAGTGGATGTAGAAGATCGGGTTTTAAGTTCCGATTCCCCCTATTTTTTGCATTCGCATTTATCTTTGTAATACACAGCTTAGACCCCATGTTACATAGTCATTTCACCATCAAGTCTTCCACGAAACATAACATCCAAACTCATGTGCATCATAGGTTTTAAACCCCGCACCACACTATAATGAAATCTTGGAATGCATATGCATCGTGGGGTTAAAACCCTGCAATACATCAAAAATAACAATAACCAAGATGCATGTAGGTCAAGGTTTAAACCTCGACCTGCATAATCAATCCATAGTATCTACCCACATGTAGGTTAGGGTTTAAACCTTGATTGACACATGGTCAATTTTTCCAATGCATATGCAATGGCAGGTAATTTTACCATGTATACATGTAATTATTAAGACCGACATGTAGGTCAGGGTTTAAACCCTGATTGACACATTGCATTACCCATCTTAACTTGCATGTTGGGTTTTAAAATCCAACTTGCATGATCAAAATACCACCTTTTAAGATGCATCCTATTTCTCATGTAAAATCAAGATTTTTCTTCGCCAATGCATCTTTGACAATGCTTTAACATGCATTTCGAGTTTTAAAACCTGACTTGCATCTAAAAAAAATGTTTGCATTACCTTATGTAAAGTCAGATTTTTTCTTTGCTTGTACATTTGATTAGTCCTACCCCATGTAGGGGCACAAATTTTCACTACCTCTTCACCCTAAGTGAAATGTTATATGTAACAACGCAAATTTTTCCCGCATTCACAATTGGCAGTTATACCGTCATACAAATGCTCAATTTTTCACTACCTTTGCATCCAAATCATCAAATCACATGCATTAGCTCATTTTCTCGGTGACATTGCATCTGAACCTCCAAAGCACATGCAAAAGCTTATTTTTTTCCTGCTAAGACATAAAACCCTAATTTTTCTCTAACATTGAAAAATATGAACTTCTTCCTGCAATTTCCCTTGTATGTTATTTCAAGCATTTATGCTCAAATTCTTGAAAGGATACGAGAATTTCACTCTTTGTACAGCTACTCTGCAAATGTCTAATCCATGTCTAGGAAAGAAATCCATGAATTACAAATACCAATGGGTCTTTGCAATGAGATTTGTTGCTTCGAACATTGATAAAATAAAAGACACAAAGATAGGACATGTTGATATGTTCGAATTTGTGGAGAGGACAAAGAAGTAGCCTTTAGATCTAGACATTGTTTGTGTAGTAGAAAGCAATATTCAAATATTGGTGGTTAGGTTTCCAGTTGTGACACACAATCCTGATTTTTTTTAGTTGTGGCGGCCCATTATCACAAAAATCTAGGAGTGTCATGGATTCTGATGGAAATGTGATCATCAGATTAGATGCAAAATTCTTTGACAAAATCTTCCAATGTTTGAGCATTGATGTGTATGTGGATCTTACCATTGAGGATGCCCAATCTCATTATGATAAGGATCCAAATATTGTAAGAAATAAATTAATACAAGATGGTTAAAGAACTCAAGGCCAAATATTTCAAGATGGCCTAAAATATTTCCTCACAGTGACTTCATTGAGGAAGTAAATGGTTTGATCACCCTTCTCAACAGGGTGAAGGGATTTCCTACCTCTTCTACTTTTCAAGAGTAGATGTACAAGTGTACATTCATGTCATAAGGAAGTGGAAACAATAGATATTCTGGGGTCAGCAAATTAGTGATGCAATTCATGGCCAACTCATAAAGGTTCCTACCTCTTTGAGATTTTATATGACTTCATACTTGGTTTATGGTGTTGTGTCAATAAGGAACTTTCCATGTTGTAAATCATAGGGTGATAGGATGCATGTTCCAATCTACTGATATTATTCATAATTGACCCTGAAACAAATTATTCATCACTTTAGGAGGGTCAATGGTGCTTTATTTGCTCTATAACTTTGCATGTTTGAAAGAGAACTTGAAAAGAAGAGAGTCTAAGATGAAGCATGGACAGTGGTCAACAAGTTTGGTTTCATATTCCTACAATTTTCTACCTTCACATACATTCAAGTTGGTTGCTCCATTGAATACCCATACATGCTTCCTAGGTATCCAAGTGATAAGATCATTATTGTGGAGTTGTGTAGATAGATCATGGCAGTGCATAGCAAACAAGTTGAATTACATAATCCAGGGTTTAAGTTTCCTCTTATGATAGGCAGGTACTCCATAACTACATCTCCTAAAGCTAAGGCCATGGAATCAGAGATGTATTGGGTCATGATGAAAACATATAGAAGGAGACCTTATTTTGACTATAGATGAATGAAAGATAGAATCAAAAAGATCCACACTCATTTACATAGAGTGGAATATATTTGGGCAGACTGTAGGATTGAGGAGGATATAAGAAAATTGGATTATTGCCAGCTTACTTTGGAATAGATTGTGAACCTAAATCTTTTCGACATTCCAGAGGATATAGAAGATGAAGATGACATCTTAGATCCAGCATATGAGAGGAATAATATTGTTGAAACCCCTATCCCTTCAATTTAGTGGTCAAAGAAGGAAACAATCTCCATCAGGGAAAGATTCCAACCAATCCTTGTAAATACCAATGTTTGGTTATAGGAAAGGGATATAAATCTAGTATATTTTAACACTGGATCTGAAGAAGAAGAACCTGAGGGGCATGCTGGGAAGAAGGTGGAGTTGAAAATGAAGAACAAAGGTGATGCATCGAGTACAAGTAAAACCCCAAAGCCTAAAATCAAATTCATAGTGAAAGGGGGTCAAAGCAAGAGTACAAAAGAGCCATCTATCGTCACAGAGGACGCATTAGCTTAGGATGAAGAACAAGAAGAGGAGGGTCAAAATGAAGAATCACATGAATCCCCACATAAGAATTCTCAAGAGAATTCCCATGTTTCTTCTTCCCCTATCATTGCTATCGTGCCTACTCCCACTCCTCATGTTTCAATTGAACAGACTTTGCCCTCTTCCACTGTTGTTGTTGCTATTATTATTGCCCCTACCATTTCAGTTCAATCTACCCATTCATCCCCTACTTCTGGGTCCATCTTTGATAGTCCTAGAAATAATTTTGAAAACATTTTTGGCTCCTCTCCCAATTTTCCAAGTTTGTCATATCCTTCTTTTGATGTAACTTGTCAAACTAATTTTGATAAGTTTGTTTCTGAGATTGTACAAAATATGCCAAGTGTGGAAATTCCTTAAGTTGTTTTAACTAATACTCCACCACTTGTGCCTACTACCATTGTTAGTACAACGACATCTTCTCAAACCATGACTGCAGGTCCTGAAGAAAATTCTTTTCCCCTTCCCCCTTGGTTGGCCTCACAAACCCTGAAGAGAAAGAAGCAAGTCATCTCTCCAAACGACTTTGATTTTGGTTAGTTGGTGCTAGTGAAGGCTAAATCCACTAAAAATCCAAAGACTCTCTCAAGGGTACTAGTGATAAAGAAAGTAATAAATATGTTGAGGTTGCACAGCCCCCTCCAGGTAAATCAAGAGAAGACATTGACTTGTGTAAATATTCTATCACAAGGGTTAAGCTAGGTAAAAGGACACATGAGAGTGCAAAAGAAGATGAACAATCAACATTGGCCTCTCTCATTGAAAAGTATGATCGGGAGAAGAAAATCAAAGATCAATATAAGGCCAAGGTTGAATAGCTTACCTCTATACTTCAAAAGATTACTCAAACTTCTCAGTCTGTTGAGCCAGTAGCTACAAGCATTGAGGACCCTGTTATTCAAAAGGCTAGGAGAACACATATATAGGGTAGAGTAGTTGAAGAATGGATTGATAGGATGTTGGCTCAAGGAACACAACTGTTGAGATCTTTCATGGAGAGGATTGACAATATGGAAAGTGTAAAAGTTGAACTAAGTCAAACCATTGATACACTTTCTCAAAGTCAATAGGAAATGGAGAAAAGTATCGAAGCTTAGACAAAGATGAAAGAACTCAAGCTCGATGTGCTAGTGGAGATTGGGATAATTCTCAACTAAGATATGTTCATTGATATAAGGGAAACAATGAGCCATAAGATTAGTGTCATCAGTGATTTAATCAAAGATCTATAGGAGGCTCAAGAGGTGGGTGAAGATAAAGTTTCAAACCTTATTACCAGAATCAAAGAGCTCCCATGTCAAGTGATTGATGACAATCATAAAGTCCTTCCCATCAACACAGTTATCTAGGATTTTATATCATTGATACAAAAACAATTTGAAGATGAAGCTTTTTCAATAGCTTATATTGACACATTGGTGGACCTTCAACTCACATTGGATAACCTTAAAGTAGTATTAGAAAGGTGTAGAAAATCTTGCATCACCATCAAGGACTCGATCACATGAGTTATTTCTATCTCTAGACATACCCCAAGACCTGATGGAGAAGGATGGTGAAGAATGAAGTAACATGCCTTGCTTGACTTAGTTTATTTTCATAAATTTTCTTTATGTAATTAGTTGATGACATTTTACATGTCTTTTATACATATGTAATTACATGTAAAAATAGAGAAGTCCTAAATCAAATCAAACTCTACTGTTGAATAAGTCAATTTAGTTGAAGCTTTCCTAGATTAGCTCTTAACTCTCCTCTATATATATGAGGGAGTTTCTTTGTATTATGGACCTTTTATCTTTTGAAGCAAAGAACTGTCCATATGAGAAACATATTGAGACTTTTTGTTTAATGTGCAAATCGAATTTCATTTAATAAAAGAGGAAAATTTTGCATTCAACCTTTGCTTTGAATCTTCTTTGTTATGTGTGAGATTGTTCTTATATCCTTCTCATTAAATTTTCTTAAATGGTTGCATAAGTAGCATTTATATCAAATATTTGAAATGGGATTCAAATCTGATTTTGTAGACTTTATGCTATATTATTATATTTGAAGCTTATGTTCTCATGCATACACTTTGTTAATAATTTGAAGAATTTGAGCTGTGGGTTATTTGCTACGTTTTGTGGATATTTTGGTGGTGTATGTTGAAGTCTTTGAGCTGAAACGTGCTTCACTCTTTATCTTTAAGAATCATCATTGAAAACAACAAATTTCTTTGAACTTTTGTGGGTTTTCTAGCTATTGAAACTCACTAATATCACTCTGGTTACCTTTTTGTTTAATCAAGTAGATATTGGTTATTACTACTTGTTCTAGGATTTTGCGGAGAATTATATTTCATTATTATTGTAATTTGTTTAAGAGAAAACATATTTTTTCTAAAAAAAGAGAAAAGGATGAATGTAACACCCATGGATAAATTTAGTGTACATAATCTAGGTTAGTTACTATTTGTTTGAATGAGAGTGAGAAGGGAGACTCCCCTTTTTGAGAGGAGAAATTTAAATCTCATCATAGCTGTGGTTGATATCACCATTTGGTAATTAATTAAGTGATTAAAAATATTCATCCAACAAGTATCTTCTCCTATTGTGTTCTCTTCACTAGTAACACCTTTTGCAGCATTTTCTTCCACATTCGAAAGAGTGTCATCCTACACATTATCTTCTTCTCCAACATGCTCATGTCGAGCATCATCATGTTGTGCTTCTTCTCCATTAACATTTGGAGCCAACATATCATCATGCATTACTTCATCACTGTCTGGAGTTAGACCTAATCTTTGTGCCAAATCTACAACCTTCTCCATAGTTTCATTTCAAATCCTCTCAAGATCATCTGGATTTCTGCTCATAAGGGTAGTTACCCTTTGCTTAGTTTGGAACTCCTTATTGTACACCTGATCCAATGTGGCTTTATTTTCATCTAAAAGGGGTGCACTAATCTTCTCCAAATAAAAGACCTCAACTTTGCTTCTTCATTTATTACCTCTTGTCTTGTTGTACATAATACATTCCTTAATTCTTCAGGTAGTTGATTCTCTATGTCTTTCATGTTGACCTAAAATGCAACTATATACTTTAAAATTGCTTCTTCTATTGTTTCCTTGTCAACATCATCCATAGTAGTACACAATGCAGTAGTCTCTTCTAACATAAATCATGCTCCAAAATCCAATTAAACAAAGCATCTAACTTCATAGGGCTATGCTTATTTACTAGAGTCTTCTTCTTTTTCTTTTTCTTGTCTTCTGGTGACTTCTTCTCTTTACCGAACCCTAATTTATTTTCTCTCATGTGAATCATAAAGGATTGTTTTTTCCTTTTCTACTTTAGCCTCATCATCTATATCCACAATTTCAATTCTTACTTTCTTTTCACCAGCTTCTCCTTGCGAAGTTTTAGATTTCCTTTTTTAGAAAAATTATGGTCCTTCTTCTTCTTCTTCAATTTTTGAGCATTCTTCAAATTTTATTTTCATCTTAGCATTCAAACATTCTTAAACTCTTTTTCCTTCTTCAACTTGTACTTTCAAACTGGTAATTGTCTCATTTTCTCATTTCAACTGATCATTAACCTCCTTATGTCTTTCTCTAAACTCTTTGATTTTCTATCTCAACTTTTTAATGCATTCATATGCTTCTTTGACATTTTCCTTTAGATCTTTATTCTCACTTTTAGTCCTTTCCAAATCTTCAAGGGCTATTCTGAGTTCTCCATTCATGTTAGCCATGCAATCTTCTTTTGTAAATCCAACAATAGGAATTTCTTTTGGAGTAGGATATCTTCTAAGAGTCATGTGTTCAACCTCCAAGATCTTCCTCAAGTGGTTAAGCTTCTTCCAAGGAACCGAGCTCCTATACCAATTGTTGAACATCCAAAATACCGAGAGGGGGGCGAATCAGCATTCTTTGAAACCACTTAAACATTTAAACATGCATTCCACATAGCATATTTAGTTTGCAATAAGAAAGGAAAGCATGAAAGTAGCCATCAAATCACATAACACATGAACACCAATTTTTTACATGGAAAACCCAAGGAGGGAAAAACCATGGTGAGGATTAGGTCACAATATATTATAACCAGTTACAACATATTATAGAAATGCTCATTATAGGTGGAATCACTACCCACAAAAAGAAGAAAATATAGAAGAGATAGGTGTCACACAACCAAAATGAATTTTTACAAATACATCTAGAACATGCTGGAATATAGTTCCATTGAAGCTCAATATACAGAGTCGGCACACTTCATATCACTATGCTCTAACACTCTACTTTGCTCTGCACTCGCATCACTTTTGCACAATTTGTATCAACAAAATAATTTTTCACTCTTTACAACACTGAAATATACTTACATATATATCCATCACATCTACAAACATCTACAACATCAATTAGGTCGGCCTAATTAGATGTATCATGCAAAACATAACTTGTTGACCCCAAAAGTTACTTCACACCATAAACAAAACTTATAAAAACTCAAATAGGTCATAATGGACCTAAATTAGCTCCCTTATAACATATTAATGCTTACTTAACCTTCGCAATACCCCAAATACATTAGGTTGGCACTGCTAGTGACCTAACATCAAAATTCACTGACTGATCAACCACAAACAGACATGTGGACCTCCAAACTTCATGCCACTTAGAGAAAAAACTCTGTTGACACTTGTAAGCACTCCCACAAATCCATAAGATAAGATACCATTCTGTGGTGAAGTGTGGACTCACCAAAACATACACCCTGTACTGGAAATTACTGTCACTGGCAGACCCAATATACTATCATTCATAACTTCTTCACTAGAGGACAAAACAATGTGAAAACTTGGATTTAAATTCCTCTAACATCCAATAAAATTTCCTTAGAACTACAAAGCAATATTCTTCAAGGTGGACCAATGTGGACCAAAATACCAGATGTCCTATACACTAAAAACACTATTTTGACACTTAACCAAATTTCCACTTCAACTATCTACACCAGATCAAACCCTCTTGCAACTATACATTGTCTTATCATCTATATACAAATTCATGCTTCACCAAATGGTCTACACATCGATCTCCATACAATGTTGACATCAATGACAACATTTCATACTATACAACTCATGCTCGTACTCATGTTGCCAGTAGACATATCAATGACAAACTCCATAAACTTCCAACAATGCACACTCAATGATGTGACTTTTAGGATGCCTCTACTTTGAAAATCACAAAAAAATATTTAATAAAAAATATAAAAAAGTACAAAATTGTAGTACTTCTTAGTTATATTTATACAAAATATTTTTTTTAAATACCTAATGTAATAAAAAAATAAGGGTGTGCACACCACACACTATGTTATATTGTAGTGATAAAAATTGGATTAGGCTAAAATGGACCTAGAACATGCTAGAGGAGTGGACACAAAATATAAAAGTATGAAGGTGCATAATTTTTTATATTATATTTTACCCCCTTTAGTAGGTTCATAACACTAAGTGATAAGTTATGCTAAAGTATGAAAATGAAATGTTAAAAGTAAATATGAGAAGGATACTATAGAGGATACACAAATTCTCCAGGAAAAATGATGATGCCCCTAGATCAAGAACCTATAAAACTAGAGTGTTAGGCACCATAATCCTATAAAATCATGGCATCAAAAAATATATAATCTTGTAAGACAAAAACATGTTAGTTTAAAATCAAAGCAGTAAAAATTAGAATGAGAATTATACAAAAAGAAAATGGATTAAAAAAAATAAGTGCAAATGTCTACCTCCTTGTGATTTCACTTGACATTTGGGAGAAAAAATAGAAAGAAAGATTCATTGCTATAATATTAGAGAGAAATATTACCAAAATTCTCTTTGAATGATTATTTCAAAATTAACAACTCAATAAAAAGCATATGAGGGTAGAGCTAGGATCCACATGGATAAAATGACACAAAAATATAAGCTCTCGATGAGAAGTTATGGAGGTCCATGCAATAGATAATACAAAAAAATAAATTCCCTATAAATATAAAAAATTAAATTAAAATTTCTATTTATTTTCATTTTCTAAATATGGAAAATTTCAAGAGCCTAGAGCACTCACAAAGGAAAAATGCTAAACAGATGAGACTCTCCCAATTGATGTCTTACATAAGCTTTAATATTAGTGATAGATATGTATTCACTCCCAATTCCCCAAAGGAAAAATGCTAAATAGATGAGACTCTTCCGATTGATGTCTTACATAAGCTTTAATATTAGTGATAGATATGTATTCACTCCCAATTCCAATTCCTTTATTTGTACTATGCAATTCATCCTTTGCTCACTTATTTGAATATGTTGGTATTGAATACTTATTACTTGTTGGCATTGTGACCCATCCAAATCAATCATAACATTATAATTCACTAGTATTTGTAGAATTTAAGAATATAATTGGACTATATCATTCTTTTTTGTATTATGAGTTCTGGCTAGTTAATCCAATACTAATATAATATTGAAATATTATTGCAAGTATCTTCTAGCTTCTCAATTTTCCAATCTAAATATTTGAAGCCATTTTAACATTTTTGTTGCATTTAGTTTAGTTTTCCTTTCTCATATTTTGATATTATTTATTATTTTATCTTTTATTTTTCTTGTTCTCATCTGCTCATCTATCCTATCGATATTTTTTTTGCTACTTCCAATTGAGTTGTTATATCTATGGAGGACTTATTGTTGATGTTTCTATATTTTTTAACCATTCTATCCATTTCTTCTTTTAATGTGATATTTTTTATGCATCAAGTCCTACTTGGAACTACTACAACATATGGGTGATATTTGAGTAAAATCAATTTGAAGCCTTGTTGAAGTAATCATATATATATTGAAACTCAAAATAACAATTGTAGCCACTTATTTTTGTCTATCCATATACTTTTTTATCTTTCTTATAGGGTTACTTGTTGCCTATTTTCATATAGTTATCAACTACATAGATGTTTCTCATAGTTCTTTCTCTAATTTCTCTTTTCCTACTTGTTCTTCAACAAGTCTTTCTCATATTCGTTGTCTCCTCTTATTTTTCTTTGAAGAATATCCTTAGTCTTTATTTCCTTGGAGGTTAGTGGTTGTTGAGTTGGTCCTATTATTGTTTCTTCCTCTTTTTCATATTATTCTTCTATTGGTACATCTTATGCTTCTTTCTTATTGCTAAGATGAATCATGTTCAATTGTGGGTTGTTGCTTATGTGATCATGATAATGCTAAGGTGGTATCCTTAGACTTCTCTTCAGTTGTTTGTCAGCTTTGAACAACTATGATATAGGCATGTTGAGCTGCTACACAAGTCTCTTCATATATTTTTTGTTAAATTTTTTCACTCTTAGAATTTGGAACCAAAGTATCTACCTAATATTTCCTTCTTAATTCTTGTTTATAAATATTTTGTACTTAAATTTTGGTGTTGAGAGATAAGATTAAACCATTAGCCACCTCCTCTATAGCTATGGTTCTTAATCTGGTATCTACTTTGGATTTTTTTTTTTAGTTATCTTGTTCTATAGTCCTTATCTTTATTTACTTCAAAAACTCTTCAGTGATTTAATTTATGGAATACATGGGCTTGTTGTAATGAATCCCATCATTGATTTGACTACAATTTCTTGGTTAGCTATAATGGAGTAAGATAATTTAGCCACTTCTAATGTTTTTTTTTGGTGCTAGACAAATATTTCAAAAGTTTGTTTTTATCTAACAAAGGTTTTTTTTGTCTATTGAATGTTCTTCCTCTTATGAAGCATCATCATTATCAAGTACTCTTTTTTTAATGCCTTTTACTTATACCCTTTGGGTTTATTCTATTTTTTCTTGCAATCTTTTCCTTTTTTAACTCATTTCGAGAAGTGTCTTTGTGGTTTCTTCTACTAGAGTCTTTATCTGTGAAGAATATTATTCAATAGTAATAGATACTTATTGATTCATCTTTTACCCTTCTTGTTCTTTGAATTTTTCTCTTATGTGTTTATTTTTATTTTTTGTGATGAATCTCTTCCATTGCTAGAGCTTAACTTCTCATATCTCCTTTCATTTTTCTCTAGTAGTGGTTACAAAGTTTTTTGTTATTCTATGTATCGAATATTTGTGTGGTTGGATCCTTAGGGTGGGAGAGTAAAAGTTGAGTTGTACTTTATAAAAAATCATCTGATGTCTTATATAGAAGGGTGGTACTGTGAAGGTTCATGTTTAACAACTTCTAAATGGATACAATCCTCATCAACCATGAAAACTTGTTATGATATTTCTTGGAAATATTTATAAAAAGTCATAAATATAGCATACCACTTCGAGGGGGTCACCTCCAGTAATCAAATAAAATGATATGAATTCAATAATAATGATATGATAATTTGGGAGGAACATCTCCCCTTTATTTATAGGCTTAACTATGTAGGGACTTACCTCTTCATCCTAATAAAGAGTATTTAAGGTATTAACTAATACTAATGTTAAGAGTAAGCATGACACAACTGCTTAAATTGTTATACTTAGGAATATATGATATTAGGTTTGTAACATTAGATAGAATATTAGGGACCTAAAATGCCCCTCCCCTTCAAAAAATCATTGTCTTGAATGCTTAGTAATTCTAGATGCTTTAGTATGAATTGTTCATCTTCCCATGTGGCATCTTAAATCAAGGCATATTATTCCACTTGATTAGGAACTCAAAGATAGATCTATTTTGTATTTTTTTCTATTTTCTCAATAATTTTCTTAGGTTCTAAAATAAACTTGCCTTCATCTAACTCTAGCGATTTCAATTGGATCGGAGTATTGTTACCTATTACTTTCTTTAAACAAGAGATGTGGAACATAGGATGAATTTTCAAAGAGGGTGGAAGTTCTAACTTATAGGCTACACATCCTATTCAATAGAGAACCTTATAGGGACCATAAAATTTAGGTTCCAACTTCATTTTCTTATTTTTATTAAGGGAAATTTGTTTATAAGGTTGTAATCAGAGAAATACCAAGTCTCCCTCTTCAAAATGCCTCTCTCTACGATGTTGATTAGCTTGTTGTTTCATTTTTCTTTGATCCATAACTAAATTATCCTTAAGGATTTGTAGTATTTCTTTTTGGTGTTAATATGGTCCTCTATTGCATGAGCTTTAAATAATGAGATTGTAAATAAGTAGTAGATGGTGGAGGGTAGCCATAAAGAGCCTCAAATGGAGCCACTTTAGTGGATGTTTGAAATGATGTGTTCTACCACCAATCTACTAATGGTATCCATTTAGACCATTGTGTTTGTTTATCAAAGGAAAAACAACATAAATATCCTTCTAAACAATTATTCACAAATTTTGTTTGTCCATATGTTTGTGGATGATAAGAGGAACCATGTGCTAGTTGTACCCCATGTTGTAAATAAGTTTGTCTAAAAAATTCTAGTGAAGATAGGGTCATGATCACTCACTATGATTTTGGGAATTCCATGTAGTTTTTGTACTTTTTCAATGAATATTTTGGCCACAGAACTGGCATGAAATGAGTGAGAGAGTCCAAAAAAATGTGCATACTTGGTGAGCCTATCCACAACAACCAAAATTACATCAAGATTATTACATTTTGGTAGACCTATAATAAATTCTATTGATATTTCCTCTCAACATTGTGTTGGAATACCTAATGGTTGTAAGAGGCCTAGAGTCTTTATTCTTTCACCTTTATTTCTTTGGCATATCAAACATTCAGCCACAATTTTTTTGACATCTCCTTTTAGTCCTTCCCAAAAGAAATATTTCTTTATACGATGATAGGTATTTAAAAACCCTGAATTTCCTCTCATTGGTGAATCATTGATGAAAGAGGGGGTCACAACAAACCCTCTTTTCTGAAATCACAGACTCAAACAATCACAATAAACAAGCAAAATGTGTAACAAAGTCTCATGAATTCATCTGAAATTTGCAAAAAAAAGGTTTGATCATTATAGAATAAAGACTTTGTTTATTGTGGATGATAAGAGGAACCATGTGCTAGTTGTACCCCATGTTGTAAATAAGTTTGTCTAAAAAATTCTAGTGAAGATAGGGTCATGATCACTCACTATGATTTTGGGAATTCCATGTAGTTTTTGTACTTTTTCAATGAATATTTTGGCCACAGAACTGGCATGAAATGAGTGAGAGAGTCCAAAAAAATGTGCATACTTGGTGAGCCTATCCACAACAACCAAAATTACATCAAGATTATTACATTTTGGTAGACCTATAATGAATTCTATTGATATTTCCTCTCAACATTGTGTTGGAATACCTAATGGTTGTAAGAGGCCTAGAGTCTTTATTCTTTCACCTTTATTTCTTTGGCATATCAAACATTCAGCCACAATTTTTTTGACATCTCCTTTTAGTCCTTCCCAAAAGAAATATTTCTTTATACGATGATAGGTATTTAAAAACCCTGAATTTCCTCTCATTGGTGAATCATTGATGAAAGAGGGGGTCACAACAAACCCTCTTTTCTGAAATCACAGACTCAAACAATCACAATAAACAAGCAAAATGTGTAACAAAGTCTCATGAATTCATCTGAAATTTGCAAAAAAAAGGTTTGATCATTATAGAATAAAGACTTTGTTTATTGTGGATGATAAGAGGAACCATGTGCTAGTTGTACCCCATGTTGTAAATAAGTTTGTCTAAAAAATTCTAGTGAAGATAGGGTCATGATCACTCACTATGATTTTGGGAATTCCATGTAGTTTTTGTACTTTTTCAATGAATATTTTGGCCACAGAACTGGCATGAAATGAGTGAGAGTCCAAAAAAATGTGCATACTTGGTGAGCCTATCCACAACAACCAAAATTACATCAAGATTATTACATTTTGGTAGACCTATAATGAATTCTATTGATATTTCCTCTCAACATTGTGTTGGAATACCTAATGGTTGTAAGAGGCCTAGAGTCTTTATTCTTTCACCTTTATTTCTTTGGCATATCAAACATTCAGCCACAATTTTTTTGACATCTCCTTTTAGTCCTTCCCAAAAGAAATATTTCTTTATACGATGATAGGTATTTAAAAACCCTGAATTTCCTCTCATTGGTGAATCATTGATGAAAGAGGGGGTCACAACAAACCCTCTTTTCTGAAATCACAGACTCAAACAATCACAATAAACAAGCAAAATGTGTAACAAAGTCTCATGAATTCATCTGAAATTTGCAAAAAAAAGGTTTGATCATTATAGAATAAAGACTTTGTTTATTGTGGATGATAAGAGGAACCATGTGCTAGTTGTACCCCATGTTGTAAATAAGTTTGTCTAAAAAATTCTAGTGAAGATAGGGTCATGATCACTCACTATGATTTTGGGAATTCCATGTAGTTTTTGTACTTTTTCAATGAATATTTTGGCCACAGAACTGGCATGAAATGAGTGAGAGAGTCCAAAAAAATGTGCATACTTGGTGAGCCTATCCACAACAACCAAAATTACATCAAGATTATTACATTTTGGTAGACCTATAATGAATTCTATTGATATTTCCTCTCAACATTGTGTTGGAATACCTAATGGTTGTAAGAGGCCTAGAGTCTTTATTCTTTCACCTTTATTTCTTTGGCATATCAAACATTCAGCCACAATTTTTTTGACATCTCCTTTTAGTCCTTCCCAAAAGAAATATTTCTTTATACGATGATAGGTATTTAAAAACCCTGAATTTCCTCTCATTGGTGAATCATTGATGAAAGAGGGGGTCACAACAAACCCTCTTTTCTGAAATCACAGACTCAAACAATCACAATAAACAAGCAAAATGTGTAACAAAGTCTCATGAATTCATCTGAAATTTGCAAAAAAAAGGTTTGATCATTATAGAATAAAGACTTTGTTTATTGTGGATGATAAGAGGAACCATGTGCTAGTTGTACCCCATGTTGTAAATAAGTTTGTCTAAAAAATTCTAGTGAAGATAGGGTCATGATCACTCACTATGATTTTGGGAATTCCATGTAGTTTTTGTACTTTTTCAATGAATATTTTGGCCACAGAACTGGCATGAAATGAGTGAGAGAGTCCAAAAAAATGTGCATACTTGGTGAGCCTATCCACAACAACCAAAATTACATCAAGATTATTACATTTTGGTAGACCTATAATGAATTCTATTGATATTTCCTCTCAACATTGTGTTGGAATACCTAATGGTTGTAAGAGGCCTAGAGTCTTTATTCTTTCACCTTTATTTCTTTGGCATATCAAACATTCAGCCACAATTTTTTTGACATCTCCTTTTAGTCCTTCCCAAAAGAAATATTTCTTTATACGATGATAGGTATTTAAAAACCCTGAATTTCCTCTCATTGGTGAATCATTGATGAAAGAGGGGGTCACAACAAACCCTCTTTTCTGAAATCACAGACTCAAACAATCACAATAAACAAGCAAAATGTGTAACAAAGTCTCATGAATTCATCTGAAATTTGCAAAAAAAAGGTTTGATCATTATAGAATAAAGACTTTGTTTATTGTGGATGATAAGAGGAACCATGTGCTAGTTGTACCCCATGTTGTAAATAAGTTTGTCTAAAAAATTCTAGTGAAGATAGGGTCATGATCACTCACTATGATTTTGGGAATTCCATGTAGTTTTTGTACTTTTTCAATGAATATTTTGGCCACAGAACTGGCATGAAATGAGTGAGAGAGTCCAAAAAAATGTGCATACTTGGTGAGCCTATCCACAACAACCAAAATTACATCAAGATTATTACATTTTGGTAGACCTATAATGAATTCTATTGATATTTCCTCTCAATATTGTGTTGGAATACCTAATGGTTGTAAGAGGCCTAGAGTCTTTATTCTTTCACCTTTATTTCTTTGGCATATCAAACATTCAGCCACAATTTTTTTGACATCTCCTTTTAGTCCTTCCCAAAAGAAATATTTCTTTATACGATGATAGGTATTTAAAAACCCTGAATTTCCTCTCATTGGTGAATCATTGATGAAAGAGGGGGTCACAACAAACCCTCTTTTCTGAAATCACAGACTCAAACAATCACAATAAACAAGCAAAATGTGTAACAAAGTCTCATGAATTCATCTGAAATTTGCAAAAAAAAGGTTTGATCATTATAGAAATCTGATTACAATGTTATTTTTAGTCAACAAATGACTGATGGGAAGCATCATATTCCCTTTAAATAATCTGAAAAATGAACCAAAAACAAGCTACAGCAAAAATGCAAGCTATGTGCTTCATGAGTACATCTAAATCTGCACTTTTCTCCTACAAACAATCACCTGCAACTCTTCAACTTTCAACAATAGAGTCATCTATCTTTCATGGTTGCAATAACCCTTTCAATATTGCAATAAAAACCTTCAATAATCTCTTGAGAAATGCCATTCCCAACTCACTCTCCTTCCAAACCTACAGTGAACAATGAAAACCAAAAAACACACAAAAACATGATTTACCAAAACTCAAAAATTAGAATATTCCCTTCAATTGGGAATGATACACCCACCTCTTGGGAATGAGTTTTCACCACTAAGGAAAAATAAATAAATTATTTCCATGCAAGTTTGTAACTCCACAAACCCCACACCCAAATCTATTTTTTTATATTTTTCCAAAAATGCACCTACACTCCCACTACCTCCACTTGCCAACATGACATAACAAAAGTGGAATTTATTTTATTAAATGAATTTTTTCCAAACTTATTCAAATTATCCTACCAACATGAAATACAAATGTAAACTCCAAAATTTGAATTCTTTTTGGTTGATGCAAGATTGTCAACCTTCCATGGATGCACCTGTATTAGACACTCATGGTAGAAGAAAAGTGACCCTATCACTTCTCGAGAGGATGAACAAGGTGAATAATCTTATTTTTAGTTAAAACCAATATGAGTCTTATATAGGCCTCCTAATCCATTTTACCAAATAATCCATATAATGTTTCCTTTGTGTGCTCTTACTCACCCTGCTATCATTTTTTTTATCTTCTCTTTCTTTGAAGTAGGTGCCTATGTATGTAATTGTTCCCCTATTGTACATTCATCATTTTTAGCCTCATGAAACTTTGTTAGATTAGAAATATTGAAAATAGGTGAAATATTAAGTTCACTTGGCAACTCTACTTCATAGGCATTAAACCATGCTTACTTACAATTTTGCAAGGCCGAAAATTCTTCATTTTTAGCTTGTTATAAGTACCAACAGGAAACCTTTCTTTCCTCAAGTACACCATCCCCTCATCACCAGCCTAAAACTTCTTATGTATACTCTTCAAGTCATCTTAGACATATTGAAAATTCTTTTTATTGATGTGATTTCTTACCTCTTCATGTATGCTCTTCATGCGATCAACAAACTCCTCTACTTATACACTTTTCTTTTCAATATTATCAATCCTTTTTTAAATCTGAAAAAATATTTGGATTCTTCCATAAACTATTTGTAATGTATATTTACCTATATTATATGCAAATTATGCTTGAGGTAGAATCAAATCCCACCCCTTTGGCTTATCTCCAACTAGACACTTCAACAAATTTTCCAAGCTCCTATTTACCACCTTTGTTTGTCCATCTATTTGAGGATAGTAGGCTGAGAAAAGCTTCAAATCATTCCTTATCTTCTTCCATAATATCCTCCAAAATCACCCCACAAACTTTGTGTCTCTATCTGAAACAATGCTCTTCGATAGACCATGTAAGCACCTACTTCCCTGAAAGACAATTCTACAACATGTATAGCATCATTAGTTTTGTTACATGGGATAAAGTGATCCATCTTGGAAAATATGTCTACCACTAAAAATATGGAATCATGACCCCTTTGTGTTCTCGGAAAACTAAGAACAAAATCCATACTAATCTCCTCCCATGGCCTCTCAGGTACAAGCAATGGCTGATATAACCTAGTACTTTGACTAACACCTTTTGCCACTTGACATATCCTGCAACCTCGGAAATATTTCCTTACATATTTTTGCGATTGAGGCCAATAATAACTCTCTCCAACAATTTTTATAGTCTTATCAAAACCAAAATATCCTACAAGTCCTCCACTATATTTTTCTTTAACCAAATTCAACCTTGTAGAACTTCTAGGAATGCACAACTTATTACCTCTGAATAACATACCATCTTAGATTAAATAATACAAACACTTGGTTCTATTTTCTGCAATAGGATCTTTACAAGCCCTCCATGCTTCTCCAAAATTTGGATCCTCTTCATACAACTTCTTGAGTTCATCAAAACCAACAACTTCAACTTGCATTTCAATCAACAAATTATGTCTCCTACTCAAAGCATCAGCAACCCTGTTAGACTTCCCACTTCTATGTTTCAAAAAAAATGTATAACTCTATAATAACTCTACCCATTTCATATGCCTTTGACCCAAATTCTCATAACTATTCAAATATTGAAGTGCTTGATGATCATTAAACAAAACAAACTCCTTAGGCAAGAGGTAGTGTCTCCATTTCTTAAGTGCTTGAACAATAGCATAAAACTCTTGATCATAAACTAAATTCTTTATCTTAGCATCATTTAAATTCTCACTAAAGTAAGCAATGGGTTTACCTTCTTGGCTTAAAACTACCCCAATAGCATTACCACTTGCATCACAGTCAACTTGGAATACCTTGTTGAAATTTGGAAGTGCTAGAACAGGTTGCTCTGTCACTTTGTCCTTGAACACATTAAAAATATTTGCTGCCCCTATAGTCCACCTGAAATCCTTCTTTCCACCTCTCATAGTCTCAGTTAGTGGGGCACATATACTATTGAATCCTCTAATAAAATTTATGTAAGAACTTGCTAATCCATGAAATGATCTCACCTTTGTAACACTTCTAGGTGTTGGCAATTCTAAAATATCTTTCACCTTTTTCGGGTCCATCTTGATACCTTCTCCTGACACAAAAAAGCCCAAATATACCAATTCCCTCTTCACAAAGCTGCACTTTTTGAGGTTAATCAACAACTTTTCATCTCTAAGCTTCTCAAAAACAAGTAACATGCATCAAATGTTCTTCTAGATTCTTACTAAAGATTAAAATATCATCAAGGTAAACAATCAAAAATCTCCCCAAGTACTCTTTCAATACCTCATTCATCAATCTCATAAACATATTGTTGGCAAAACAAGGACAGACAACTGAGAGGGGGGGTGAATCAGTTGTCACAGAATATTTTAAACTTTTCAATCTTTACTTAATCTAAAATATGATGAATGAATAATAAACCATAGACAATCAACACATCAAAAACACAGAGAACGCCAATATTTTTATGTGGAAACCATGTTAGGGGAAAAACCACAATGGAGGTTAGTCCACAATATTACACCCTGTTAAAAGTATAA
This sequence comes from Sequoia sempervirens, assembly GCA_007258455.2. Lineage (NCBI taxonomy): Eukaryota > Viridiplantae > Streptophyta > Pinopsida > Cupressales > Cupressaceae > Sequoia > Sequoia sempervirens. The sequence continues at coordinate 23,785 of VDFB02236864.1, forward strand.
GAATAATGGGAATGCACATGCATTCAAGCGCACTGCCTAGAGCTCACTGCTCAAATACAAAACATGACTCACTGTCCAAAGAAAGGTTTGGATTAAGACCATCCAAATTGTGAACTAAGAAATAGCTTCTACATAAGCCTGATTACAGTTCCAGTTAAGCACAGAAAACCTTCTTCACTCTTCACTCAAACTTCTTCTCACTCTGCTCTACAATCAAATGATTTGAACACTATTCACACATCTGTACTTTCTCTAGTATTCATACACTCTTATGCACACACTAACTTCGCTCAAACAATCACTCTTATATATTTGCAACATGAGATTACATCAACAACTTAGTCAGCCAGAAATATAAAACACATTTTTAATGTTGGTCCAAATTTACAAATAAATTTGTAATGTGAATCCACCAAGGTTGGCCACAACATAGTGGATACCCAAATTAACAACTCCAACACAAAAAAAAATCAAATAATTTCATCTCGAAGATCCACAACACGCTACCACCATCATGTCAGCCAAGAACATGAAAAACTGAACATACAGAGAAAAATATTTGACCACGAGCACACCGATCAATGTGGACATACCACAAAGATAGAGCATGATCTAGAAGCATCCATGATCACCAAGAAACAATAGAGAAACATCCACAGCTATAGAAACACACAAACTTCATTCAGGAACACTGACAAAACCCACAGAAATACTATCAAAACATAATTATTCACAGAACAAACAGATCTTCACGCGGACCTTTGAAATTTTCGGAGGATGGACTAGATACACTTAGCAGAAAACCCTTTAATCCACAGCAATTTATCTTCAACGTACAAAACAAGACACCTTCATCACCTTCACAATTCCACAGGGCATCTGCAACACTTCTTATAACAATTTTCTCAATATCCTCGACATATACAACCTTCAATACACCAAATGCTAATAGTGTTGACATCAATGACAACCACATATAAGAAACACATCCATAGCATCCAACAATCTCCCCCTTTGGCATTGATGGAAACACATGATGTGGAAAATACCATCAACCCAACTCTCAATCAGCACTTACTCCTTAGATTATGAGTTTTCTTAACCTCTTCTACATGATCTTCTCCCCACAAGACTCTTCTCCCCAGATAAGCAATAGTTTTTCACATGACTCTTCTCCCCCTTTGACATCAATGGAAAAGATAAGCAATATCTTCCCACATACAAGCTCTAAACCACATATTTGCACATCTGACTACTCCCCCTAAGTAGCAGCCATGAAAACATCAATCTGAATAAGAATATGATCATGAAATGCATGGATTGATACAAATTAATGCATCACTAGTTCATATCAAGAGGGGTAATCACCCTTGCATCCCTCAGATACTCAAAAGTATCCTTCGGCAATGACTTAGTGAAAATATTTGTAATTTGTTCTTTGGTAGGCACATACTCTAGTTTGACTTCTTTCTCACTCACTTTCTCCCTCAGAAAGTAGAACTTGATTGATATATGCTTGGTCTTAGAGTGTAGCACTGGATTCTTTGATATGTTTATTGCACTTGAGTTGTCATAGTATAGGGCAATAGGTTCATCATATACTACTCTTATATCTTTCAACATTTGTTTCATCCACATCACTTGAGTACAGTTGTTTGCAGCAGCAATATACTCTGCCTCAGTTGTAGATAGAGAAATGGAATTCTTCTTTTTGCTCAACCAAGGCACTAGCTTCTTCCCTAGGAAGAAGGAACCACCACTAGTACTCTTCCTGTCATCTACATCTCCTACCCAATCCACATCAGCATATGCATTCAGAGTAAGATCATCATCCTTAGGATACCAAATCCCAAAATCAATTGTTCCTTTCAGATATCTAAAAATTCTCTTAACAACAGTCACATGGGATTCTTTTGGATCATCCTGAAATCTAGCAACCATACACACAGCATTCATAATGTATGGTCTGGTCTGAGTTAAGTAGATCAATCCACCAATCATTGATTTGTACCTTGTTTGATTTTCCTTAGGATAATCATCATTCTGTGTTAATTTGCATCCAGTTACCATGGGAGTACCAACAGGTTTTGAGTCATCCATGCCAAACTTCTTTAGCAGCTCTTTCACATACTTGGACTAAGATATGAAGATTCCTTTGTCTAACTGAGTAACTTGCAAACCTAGAAATAATTTCATCTCTCCAATCATACTCATCTCAAATTCATTCTTCATTTCATCAACAAACTTCATACATAGATTATCATCTCCTCTAAAAATAATGTCATCAACAAAGACCTCAATAATTAACTCTTTGTCAAGATCCAACTTGAAATATAAGTTGTTGTCAACAGTACCTTTATTGAATCCAAGCTTCAGTAAATATTTGTCCAGTCTAGCATACCAAGCTCTGGGAGCTTGCTTGAGTCCATATAGAGCTTTCTTCAATCAGCAGACCATGTTTTCCTTGTCAGTCAATTGAAATCCATCTGACTTCTCAATGTAAACCTCTTCTTCTAGCTCATCATTCAGAAAATAAAACTTTACATCCATTTGATAGACCTTGTAGTTCTTATATGCAACATAAGCAAGAAATAATCTTACAGCTTCAATTCTGGCAATAGGGGAAAAGGTTTCTTCAAAATCAATACCTTCCATTTGTGAATACCCTTTACATACCAATCTTGCTTTATTTTAGACCACTTCACCTTGAAAATTCAACTTATTCTGAAAGACCCATTTAGTACCAATCACATTTTTGTTTTGAGGTCTAGGAACAAGTACCCATGTATTATTCTTTTCAATCTGCATTAATTCTTCCTTCATAGATTCCATCTAGTGTTCATCATTGAAAGCTTCATTGACATCTTTAGGTTCAATCTTGGACATCAAGCAATACTCTTCTGCAATCTTTCTTCTAGTTTGCACACCTTTATCTTTGTCTCCTATAATTTGATTTTCAGAGTGATTTAGCTTTACATACTTTAGAGTTTTAGGTTTCTCAAGAACTTTTGATTCTTCTGATCTTTCTTTTGCACTTGCACTTGTCTCTGCTTCGTGACTGCCTTGATTTACTAGAACACATGGGATATACGGAACATATGGCACAATTTGAAGTTGATTCTATGTCTGAACATTCTTCCCTTTGTTTGTATTGTTTTCATCTGAATCATATCCACAATATCTGGATGATTTAGCAGAATCCTCATCAACTCTAACATTTGCACTCTCAACCATTTTTCTCAGTCTTTTGTTAAAGCACCAGTAGGCCTTGCTTCTAGTAGAGTATCCTAGAAAGATTCCTTCATCACTTCTTGAATCAAACTTGCCTATATCATCATCTCTCTTGATGTAGCATTTGCTTCCAAAGATCTTGAAGTATTTAACAGTGGGCTTATAACCAAACCATAATTCAAAATGAGTCTTACCAGAATAACCATTTACATTTACCTGGTTCAAAGTGTACACAGCAGTGCTTACAGCTTCACTCCAATAGATGTGAGGCACATTTCCTTCAACCATCATTGTTTTGGCAGCATCCAAAACTGCTTTGTTCTTCCTCTCTGCAACACCATTCTATTGAGGGGTTCGAGGAGAAGATAATTGTCTTCTAATTCCATGCTCTTCACAAAAATAATTAAACTCCATGGAGGTGAACTCCCCACCTCTGTCTGACCTTAAGCATTTAATTCTTAGACCCTTTTCATTCTCTACCATAGCTTTAAAAACTTCGAACTTTTCTAATGCTTCACATTTTTCTCTTAAGAAAGCAACCCATATCATTCTAGAATAATCATCAATGATCAGCATAAAGTACCTTTCACCATGGAGACTTCTAACTCTGGAGGGACCACATAGATCAGTATGTATCAACTCCAGCAATCCATTTGAATTATGTTGTTTTCTCTAAAAAGAAACTCTAGTCTTTATCCCATCTGACACTCCTTGCAAATTGTGCTAGCAGGCTTTACTAGCTTAGGTAGATCTCTTACTGCTTGAGTGGAACTTATTTTGACTATGTTATCAAAATTCACATGACACAACCTTCTATGTCATAGCCAGCTTTCATCTACTTGAGCAATTAAACAACTTTCACTAGCTGCATTCAAGTGAAAAATATTACCTTATGTTTGTTTACCTGAAGCAATTACATTTCCAGAGCTTCCATATATCCTACATCTTCCATCTTTGAATTGAAGATCATAACCCTTGTCCACCATCTATCCAACACTCAACAGATTGTGCTTTAAGCCTTCAACATAAAGAACATCATCAGTGTTATGCTTACCACCAAGACAAATAGATCCTCTTCCATGAATCACACAAGCATTGTTATCACCAAATCTCACAACCCCATCGCCATACTTCTCTAGACTTACAAATTTGCTTTTGTCACTAGTCATATGATGTGAGTATCCACTGTCAATGACCCACTCATCCTTTTCTTCAATTCGGGTTGCAAGAGCTTTCTCATCTTTAGCAGATTCAGTAGCCTCAGGACTATTTTCCTTGATAGCAATGAAAACCCAATCATCTTCATTTCCATTCTCTTTTCAGACTCATCATTAGTCACTCCTTCAGCAAAATAACATTTCTTTTGAAATCTAGATTTGTAAGGCTTAGATCTAGGGACTCTTTCAGGACACCTTGAAGAAAATGACCTATTTTACTGCAAGAAAAACATTTGATAGGCAACTTTCCTTTATACTTACCTTGTCCTCTACCTTCTTTCTTCACAATTAGTGCTTCCAGCTCTTCTACTTCTCTTTCTTCATCTTCAAGTTGTTTCATTTCTTCCTCATACTTGAATTTCTTCCTAGAACTCTCTCCTGGATCATATCTTTGCTTGTTTCTTCTATATGTAGTAGCTTTAAATGCAGTTTCAGTCTTAGGAACAGAATCACCAAATTTTCTTAGCTCAAAGGCAACAAGTTTACCAATCAGTGTGTCCCTTGTCACATTCGTCAATGATCTGGTTTCTTCAATAGCATGAGCCTTTGCTTTGTAGGAGGGAGGCAATGATCTGAGCACCTTGGCCACAATTTCTTCCTCATCCAGAATACGACCAGCACATCTAATACCCATCACTAGTTCATTTACTTTCTGCATAAAAGAAGAAATATTCTCATCTTCACCCATCTTCATATTTTCATACTTGCCTTTCAAACTCTATAGCTTAGCCATCTTCACATGCACATCTCCTTCATACAAAGTTTCCAGCTTCTTCCACATCTCATGAGTTGTCTTCAGACCTACCACATTTTTCATTTTCAAATCTATTAAATCACTCAACAAAGCTTCCATAGCCTGGACATTATTCTCAACATCTTTAATCTCATCAGCAGTGGAGGGACCAGTCACAGGAATAACATATTTGTTCTTTGTAATTTTCTAGAAGGGTTCACCAATACACTTCAAATGACACTCCATCCTAGCTTTCCACAGTGAGTAGTTCATTCCATCAAATCTAGGACTGTCCTTCTTATATGATGCTAGCTCTGATCACCTCAATCTTTTAAACTTTCTTCAAAGGAACCTGCTCTGATACCAATTGTTGGTAAAACAAGGACAAAGAACTGAGAGGGGGGGTGAATCGGTTGTCACAGAATATTTTAAACTTTTCAATCTTTACTTAACTTAATCTTAGATCTGATGAATGAATAATAAACCATAGACAATCAACACATCAGAAACACAAAGAACACTAAGATTTTTACATGGAAACCCTGTTAGGGGAAAAACCACGGTGGAGGTTAGTCCACAATATTATACCCTGTTAAAAGTATAAGAATAATGGGAATGCACATGCATTCAGGTGCACTACCTAGAGCTCATTGCTCAAATACAAAAGAGGACTCACTTTCCAAAGAAAGGTTTGGATTAAGACCATCCAAATTGTGAACTAAGAAAATAGCTTCTACACAAGCCTGATTACAATTCCAATTAAGCACAGAAAACCTTCTTCACTCTTCGCTCAAACTTCTTCTCACTCTACTCTACAATCAAATGATTTGGACACTATACGCACATCTGCACTTTCTCTGGCATTCATACACTCTTATTCATACACTAACTTCACTCAAACAATCACTCTTATATATCTGCAACGTGAGATTACATCAACAACTTAGTCAGCCAGAAATATAAAACACATTTTCAATGTCGGCCCAAATTTACAAATAAATTTGCAATACGAATCCACCAAGGTCGGCCACAACATAGTGGAGACCCAAATTAACAACTCCAACACAAAAATATTTCAAATAATTTTGCCTCGAAGATCCACAACACACTACCACCATCATGTCGATCAAGAAGATGAAAAACTAAACATATGGAGAAAAAAATTTGACCACGAGCAAACCGATCAATGTGGATGTACCACAAAGATAAAGCATGATCTAGAAGCATCCACGAGCACCAAGAAATAACAAAGAAACATCTGTAGCAACAGAAACACACAGACTTCATTTAGGAACACTGACAGAACCCACAAAAATATTGTTAGAACATAATTATTCACAGAACGAACAGATCTTCACGCGATCCTCTGAAACTTCTAGAGGATGGACTAGATACACTCAATAGAAAACCCTTTAATCCACAACAATTTATCTTTGACGTACAAAACAAGCCACCTTCATGACCTTCACAGTTCCACAGGGAACTTGCAACATTCTTTTAACAATTTTCTCAATATCCTCAATATAAACAGCCTTCAATACACCAAATGCTAATAGTGTTGACATCAATGACAACCACATATCAACAACACATCCATAGCATCCAACACATACTACATGCATTGGTTAGCCCAAATGGCATAACCATCCACTCATACAAACCTTCCTTAGTCTTGAATGTCATCTTCCATTTGTCTCCTTCCTTGATTCGGATTTGATGGCATCCACTCTTCAAATCAATTTTGGAGAAGTACCCTACTCCACTTAAGCAATCCATGATTCCATCCATCCTAGGTAATAGAAATATGTATTTGATGGTAATCTTAGTTATGGATCTTGAATCTATGCAAATTATCCATTCTCCTCCTTTCTTTGGTTCCAAAACAACAGGCACTGCACATGGACTCAAACTTTCTCTGATCAAACCCTTCCTCAACAAATTTGCAACTTGTCTATTGAGCTCTTCACTCTTTGTAGGTGACATTCTGTAGACACATCAAATTGACATAATGCATTCAACTAGGTCATATTCATCCATTCAGTGAATAAATCAAGTTTATTTACCAATCTCCTAAAGTCATCAGTTTAAATCAAATAAATCAACTTGATCCCATCACCCTCCTTTTAATTAAATAAATCAAGCCTTTTATTTAATTAAATATGAGATCACATTTCATCCTTTTCTGATTTAAATAAATCAGGTATTTAAGTCTTAAAAGTCAAAATCATCTAATCAGCATTAAATCAGCATAATCATCATCTATTTAATCTAACCCTGATTAAATACTCACCCACTTGCATTCTCTAGATTTGGCCACTTGCACATGAAATTGCATTTAATTGATTTATCAAAATTACTTATTTTCAACTTGGCATAAAGGAAGAATATTCTCCAAGTTTGAATCTCCCCCCAAGTGAACATGTACACCAAACAGAGCATTTATGAGGCCTTACATGTCTCTTACATGTCCCCTTCTAAAGTCAAACTCAGCATTCATTGCTCAAATTCAAATTCAAAATCTCCCTCTCATGGGCACTCTTCCCAAATCTTGCACAACCATTGGCCTATCATCACTTGACAAGTGGCCTTATCTTATTGGCTTGATCTTTGTCCCACATTGGTCTCTCTTCAACACTTAGCATTTTGAAAATCTTTAAATACAGGCTTCATCCTCAAGCAAATCCTTCACAACTTTTATGCAAGGTTACTCTCTTAATTTGAGAGCTCATCTTGCTCATCATCTCCATTTGCATTTCATCATTTTAACTATTAATCAAGGATTGGGAAAGGGTCACTAGCACATGTGACACCAATCCAACTATGGAATAGGTAGCTTGCTTTTGTTTTCATAATGCTTTAGTCTTTTTATCATCATTTGTGGCATTTTGAAAGCATTTGCAATGTATTTCATAGGAGTTTACTTTGAAGGATTTGTAGGTACTAACCCTTGTTTGAAGTTAGTGTTTGCAGATTTTGAAAAGCATGCTCACATTTGGCGCTAGAAGGAGGGCCTTTGCTGTGCGTTTGCTATGCATTGGCTCACTTCTAACTTTTCATTAGCAATTTCATTTGTTGTGCATTGATATTCATTTATTGTGCAGGAGTTGTCATTAATGTTCTATTTTCGTTTGGAAATTCTAATCTAAATCTTGAGCTATTTATTGGCCCGCGTTGAATACTAATACGCTGACATCTTTGCTTACTAAACTGATGGTATTTTGGCCTAAACTGAAAACAGAAACAGGAAATCAAATAATTTGATTGAAAGCTTCTTACGCCTTCTACATTGATTGGAAAGTTTCTGTATTTCCCTGGTACATTTGGAGGTCATTTATTTAAAGTCAATGATTTCTTGTTACCATGATCTGTTCCAACTGACGATGAAGAGCCAGTAATATCTTTATAGCATGCATTTCCACCCTTCGCTGATAAAGGGGCTCATCAAGAACTACGCATCCAATCTTTTGCAGGCACTAAGATCAGTATTCTGTACCTTTTTTTATTTTTCTTGGCCTTTGTTTCTTCTGCTACGCATAGGGGATCTGACTTGTAAGGAGGCAAATAAACGCAACGAGTAGAAATCTATGAGTCTTTTAGATGTCTCTCCTGCTATGCTCGGGTCTACCTTGCAACCTGCAGACTGTGAAGGAGATCTCAAAGGGAAAACATCACATTTTTAGGTGCATTAAATCATCCAAGTCAGTCACTTTTCTATTCCAAAGGCCCAACTTCAATGGCATTGCTTAAGGAACCTGTGCGGCCACTTCGTTGTGGGTAGGATTTGTACAAGACTGGTACATTTATTCGTAGTAGGAAGGATTGGTGCAAAGTGTCTCAAAGCCTTTTCAACCGGTTTAGTTCTTTAATATTCTGACGTTGTCTGTTTGGTGCAGGTGTGGTCATTTGTTCACAGTAGGAAGGATTGTCAAAGTCCTGGCTGTGGGGCGCATTAAAAATGATGCTTGGCTACTCTTCTTTACTAGCGTAATATATCCATTTAGACACATCTTCCATTTATGACCTGGTTCATTTTAATTCAATAGAAGTCTTTGGTAGATTATAAATGAATATACTAAAGTCTAGGCAGTCTTTTCTGCTTTCACCAACCAGATTTCATAGTCAAGTGCAAATTTCATATCATTCGTCAAAACCTCATCCATAATTCATTATGTTCATCGATTAGCAATTATTTTGCAGGCTTCTTCAATACGCCACATCTGTCCACAACAACTCCTGTGCTAATTTCCCTGCCAAAACACTGTACAGATTTTTACATTTTCCCGCGCCAACTATTGCACAGAATGAAGTCATGGTTATGAGTCGTTGATATTAGTTAAAAGAAGCAATTTAGTGTGCCCTACTCTAAACATCATTTGTTCTAGAGCCCAACGCATAGGATGAGTCATGTAGATGAGCGACTTCTTTATTACTATCGAACAACCATCCTGTCCAAATGCAATTAAAATTCCTACTTATTTGATAGGCGTAGACTTTGAGTGATAGGCGTGCTTCCCACTGTCAAGGTTACTGCAGCAGCAAAAGGTTGTCGATGAGGTCATAATGTTGACAACATGGCGCAGATGTTGACAGTGTGGTGCACAGTCTAACCATCATAAAGTTCTATTTCATGATTTTGATGTCAACAGGATATACATTCGAATAGGTTTTACTTGTTACTCTTTGGAAATCCAGAGTGAATATCATGTATGGCGTAGTTCAGTGAATTTTGTTTTAAAATCTATTTGGTGCTAACAATCTGCAGATTGGGATTCATGGTCATTGCATACTCTTCATAGAGATTAAGAATCATTTTCATTGATTATCGTTTGCAATAATTTGAGTCAGGTATATCAGTAGGTTGTTCAGTGAAAAAGAGCATACAACCTAGATTTGACTAATTTTTATCTTTATCTGGACGAGCTTTTGATAGTAAGTGGGCCCCTTGAAAATACTTAATTGCATTTTGGTTGTTGTCTTCCCATTATACCTCTACTCTGGAAGTTGAGGGAAGGTTGCATTTTACTTGGATTTCGGTGGTTTGAGCCTCCCAATGTCATTAAGGAGGGAAAGGTGAGAATTTAAAATTTGTTACAGATTAAAGCTTTTTATTGGAGGGGGGTGACATTGAAGATCAATTAAAATTTGTATGTGTCATGATTACAAGTCTTCTACTTGTACATATATTTATCATGCCTTGAGTTATGCATTAAAACTAAAGGATGCACATGTCTTTAGATTTTCTTTCAAGATACAATCATCACATGACCTAGCCAACTAATGCACTTAATGAGTGATCTTTCCTTCTCAAAAATTTAAATTGTTTATGATTTCACAAGAAATGACATTTAAATGGTGGATGTAGTAGGTTGTTTATTTTCTTGATAATGGCCTTTCTACTATTAAACTTATGTCCTTAATTTGGTGGGTCATTTTATTTCTAATATTTTGGTGTGTTTGTAGGAAAATGGTGGAGAGTGACATTGGAATCAAACATTACAATTGAGTGAAAGCAAGGAATCAACATTTAAAAACTTGAAATCAAAAGAGCATTTTTTAATGCTTAAGAGCTTTCATTTCATGCTTTAATTTTCTGTTTTAAGCCAACTAAATCATTGTTTATTTTCAAAGTTGGTCTAAACTTGAACATTAGAAACTGACTAGTCTTTTACTTTTGGGTTAAAATTGAACAAAGCAATCTTCACACTTCATTTTGGTGCCTAAAACAAACTCACAATTGCTTTGAAGGGTATAAAACGAACAAGTGCTTGATTTGTGTGATTTTGTCTTTTGAGTGCGTATCCTCTCCCCTTGCGCTTCGTGCGATCTAGGGTGCAAGAGAAACACTCAAAATACATTTTATTGCTTTGAAACACTTCAATTTGGGCTTAAAAATTGAACATCTTGTGCGAGTGTGAGTAGGGGAATTTTCGCGTACATTCTCTTTCTTTGTGCCATCAAAGATCGATCGAGTTATGGATTGTGTCTTTGCTCACTTTTGTTTATCTTAGAGGGCCTGCCTTGGGGAAAAAGTACTCACCCAAGGGACGACTCAACCGGTAACACTCTAAAGCCAAGAGTATTTCCAGCGGGATATAAATGAGGGTTTTGGTTAAAGCGCCATAATCAGCGGTTGGCTCCGGCAGGATGGATCGAAGGGGTCTCTTCTTTGTATGGGTCAATCTCCACGAGCGGAAAGTCCTTACTAGAACCCATGTGCTGGGAATTTGCCAAAATCGCCCATCTATTTGTTTGGTGCAAAAGAGCAGTGCGTTGAGAGCTACCTCTTCACGGTCTTCTAGTAGAGATGGAAAGCATGCCATGGGAGTTTCATGGGTGTTGATGCTTAGGCTGCATTGGCGTTAATGAATTAGGTGGAGAGCCGATGGGGTCAAGCATCTAACCATCGCTAGAGATAGTATTTGGACTTGTCCAAGTGGGAATCAACAAATATTGTCTTACACATCCACATAGGGCTTATGGTGTTCTTACGTTTGAAAACACAGTGTTGTATTTGAAAACATTTTGCAAATAAACATTCAACATGATTCTCAAAACTTCAAACCCTCTTGAAGACAAATATCATTGACCCAATCCATATGTTACTGCTTTCCCTGGGGATTCACGTCCTTAGAGGTTCCTAAGCATTGGATTATACCTCAATTTGTCTTCTTGAGTAAACAATAGGAAAACCCTTGCCTTAAGTTCATTGAATTTCCACATAAAATATCTTGTGGGGTTTAAAGAAATTAAGACATTGGACATCTTAGTTTGAAACTTTAATCAAGAGTGTGTTTGTGGTAAAAAGAATACACTAAGCAAAGATAACGAATTGGACCCCACACATGTGCTTGATATCTTTTGGTCATATTGGTCTTTTGATTGCTCTTAGAGAAAAGTGTGTTCTTCAATACCTTGGCCTAGTAAACAAAGTCTCTCTAAGTTTCTAAAGATCAAAATCAAACACTTCATCCATCCAAACATTTATCAAAATTCATCCATCCAAACAACTTTAGAGCTTTGGAAACATCATTACCTAGACTTGGGTACATCCCTAAAATCACTTGTTTAGCTAGGTGTGTTTGGATGAATCCTTCCACGCACACTTAGTTAAATTATCAACCATCCTTTGAACAAGTTCATCCTAAGATCACATCCAACATCTTAGGGTTTACAAGTTCATCATCCACATCAAACAATCAAAATCAAGCCCTAAGTCTAGCATTGATCCAAAATCCCTAAACGTTCAACACTCATATCATTCACCTTTCATCCTTCATCTCGTCATTGATCCTAAGAACCTTAGAGGTCACTTTCATAACAAAGTCAAAACACAAGAAGAACATGGAATATAAACTTGATCCATACATCTTGGGTAATCCAAATTAGTTGAATCTTCAAAGCCTTGCAATGCCTATCAATTATCAAAATCCATGCATAGGATCATTGCCTTCGACAAATGTCAATGGTACAACAAGTGTGAGTATGCCCAAGTCAAAGTTTGGAACACATTTCCCAATGATAGATCTAAGTCCAAACCTACAAATCCACCAATCAAATAATCAATGCATGAGCCTTGAAACGAACAACGTCATTCCACCAAATCCCTACAAACCAAATGAGAAGGCACCAAGTACAAGTTTTCAAAACATGAATCTAGCAAACTTTGGGATGGATACATTTGAAAATTATCCGAATGTTCCCAACATGAGCAATGGTCAATTTCAACCCATCATCACAAATCAGAATGTTGTCCAAAATCAAACACAACTATACATCCCAAATCCACTTAAACAAAAGCCGAATCAAGGGAGTCAAATTTCACTTGAGCAACTTGCTTCACATGCCAAACTAATTGAACTATTGGGCAAAGAGATATCTTCACTCCAAAATCAATACAATCTTCCATTGGTTAATCCATGTCATCAAAGCATTGAGTTGTGTCCACAACCACAACAATATCTCCAAGGTCAAGAAGTTAGATATCAAGGTCAACCACATCAACAAATCCAACCCCCATGTGTCGAAGATCAATCACCACATCTCCAAAGTCAATCACCACAAGGTCAACTTAAAGTACAAATCTCACAAAGAAACAAGCGACAATACACACCACTTAGGAGACCAATCGAATCAGTCTTGCAACAATTGGTACAAGAAAATCTCATCAAGCTCCCCATCTATGGGAACTATCAAGACCCCCTAGTTAAACCACCAGGGTATAATGAGGAGCACCATTGTGATTATCACAAAACAAAGGGACACACAACATTAAGTTGTATTCGACTAAAAATTCTCATCCAAGACTTGATTGATCAAAAGATAATTGCTATTGGGGACAATGATAGCATTGTCAATCTCTCCACCACAATTGTTGAAAATAATGATCAAGATCTATCCGTCAATAAAGATGTTTTCGTCTCATCCAATGAGGCATCGACCAATGATTATGTCAAAAATGTCTCTACATCACCTAATGAGTTAGAGGATATATCTCAAGAATTTATTCCAAAACATAATCAAAATCCTTCACCAAAGTCTAGCAATGGTCCTTCCCAAGACATATTGACATCCTTCGACCTCATGGTACAGATACTAAAGGAACCCTAAACTCGACACTTGAGGATGTTGAACCACTTACCATGTCTAATGAAGATATCCAAGCACCATTTGTAAGCGATCCATGCTTTGAAACCAACCCATGTCAAGAGCTTGATCCAAAGCATATCGAAAGCAATCCCAAAATAAATCAAGATCAAAAATTTGTATCTCCAAGATACTACAATGATCTAATGGATATTCTCCTATCCACGCAAGATGATCACATCCACATAGCACTTACTCCTCCATCTACCCATGAGATACTTTCTATGGATGGACACATAGATGATCTTCAGCTAGAACAAGATTGTGTTACACAAAAAGAGCAGATTCTTAACTCCTACAATCAAACAAAGTTGTCAACATCAGGATCAAATATGTCCCAAACTCAGATTGAGGACATCATGAATAAAGATATCCATCATTATCCGCTCAACAAAACAAGTCAAATAGAACATCCAGAGTTAGCAGAGCAGCAAATTGAAAGAACGTCAACTATGGTGGTCATTTGTCAGAGCATGTTTACTGAAAAAGATATCTCAAAACAAGCAGAATCAAGGAATGAAGGTGATACTATCACCATACTGGGGGCAACTTCATCTGAAGCAAACGTCAACATAGAAAGCACGAAGAGTCCTTATGATGAAACTAGTGTCAATACTACAACCAGTCACGCCATGAATCTTCATCCACCCATTACCTCATCCACAAATTGGGACCAACGTCAAAAGAAATATTTGAATCAAAGTACAAAGAACGTTATCAAATCAAAAGAAACTGAGAAGCATAATGGACAAATAAAATACAAATGGATACCAAAGAATACAAAGAAAGATCATCCCTATCAAACTCCATCAGTCAAAGAAACTATGGGGAAAAATCAAAAAGGGAAAAGTATCCATCAAGAATGTCTGCAAAAGAAAAAGCAAGTTTTTCAAGCAACGTACAAAGTGTATCAAGCAGTTGGTCCTAATCCCATGAACACTTCCGTATCCACCCATCATTATAATCTTCCCAAGTTTGGAGTCAAAGTTTCCAAACTATTAACCAGTATCTCTTATCCTAAATACACTCCATCATACCTCCACGCATAATATCCAATTCTTACATTGACCATGTGGCCAACCCAGCGACCCTTCATCGCAAGTTAAACAATCTATCGCGATGTGCGCACAGAGACAGAGTTAACCCTGGTATCAATGAAGCAGATCACGAATCCCAAAAATTGTATTCAAGTGCACGTATCTTGGCAAAGCAGCTTCTTCAAGTAGGATATCGATGGCACATTATGATAGGGGCATCTACGTCAACACCACCGGGTGGTTCAGCATGAATCTTTCAAAAAAATCAAAAAATCAAATAAAAATAAAAAAAATCAGAAAAGGATTGAAAATAGTAAGGATAAAAATCATCCTCTAGTGAAAACCGCATGGGTGGTGATTTGGGGAAGTACCATGATGAAAACCTAGAAAAAAGGCGTCATGTGTAGAATCGAGCATCTATGTGCACCAGTTCAGGTGGAAGCATCTCATCCCATCCATAAATCAGACATTCCATCCATATTTGCCATAATAAATCCATCCGTCCATAAACCATTGATCCAATCCACTTGCATATATTTGCATCCATCATCTCGGTTATCTTGATCTTGATGACATTTTGGGGCATTCTTTATGCTTGCTTATGGTAAACATCTTGATATGGGTCATTTTCATTGATCCTATCCTATGCAACATTATCTGAGCCATGAAGCATTATCCAATGAGCTTTCTTTATCTGAACATCTCATCTTATCGCAAGATAATCCATCCCATCCTTCGTATGCTTACCATATCCATCCATCCATACACCCATCAAGGCATCCATCCATTGCATTCCATACATTGCTAGACACTGGGGGCAGTTATTTGGATCTCACTTCAGAAATAAATCTTGATCTATATCCTCCAACTTATGTGGTGATCAAAACATTGCTTGACTATGAAATTAAATTGGTCAAAGCATTTTGTATCATAACCCACATGACACATTTTGACGAGAAGACATTCCTTATCAGTCTTCAAAAAATCAAAAAATCCAATCAAAAAATCATCATCTCGGGATATCCTTGTGTTGCTTAACACTATCCTTGCATTGTCGTGTATCCTCGACAATGTTATCATTATCAATCCTGATCAATCTAGTCTTTGCATTGTTGTGTATCCTCAACAATTTTATCATCAATCCCAATCAATCAAATCATTGCATTGTTGTGTATCCTCAACAATGTTATCATCATCATCAATCCTAATCCAATCCTTGCATTGTCGTGTATCCTCAACAATGTTATCATCATCAATCCATCGACCTGATTGATCAACCTTAGCTTGGTTTTTAGCAAAAATCTTAAACAGAGCACTGATATCATCACACATCCATATCCAAATCGTCAAAATCATGCGAAAAGTCCAAAAACAGGTCAAAAAGCCATTCAAAAAGTCAAAAACAAGGTCATCTTGTCGAACTACGTCGTCTCTGAGCTTAAACGTAGGCAAGGCTCATCTTTGATCAGCCCCCGAGACATCAAAAAATCAAAAACATTTGAAAAGCATCAAAATCCAAAAACTTTTAAAACATCTTAATCCAAAAACATTCAAAAAACATCAAAATCCAAAAACATCAGAAAATCAAAAAAGGAAATCAAAAACATCACAAAAATCTAAAAAATCCAAAAATAGCCTCAAAACATTCCAAAAATGTCAAAAACTTATCCAAATATTTGAAAAAATCCACCCATCTCATCTAGCTTTCACCACAATAATCAATCATCCATAATAAGCTGATCATCATCTTCATCCTTTGACAATGCAAACAGAAACAATCATAGTAGGCAACAAAATCAAGCTTCAATCGTAAAATCAAAATCGAAACAACGAACCATTGAACATAAAATCAAACTCTTGATGTTCATAAACATGTGGATCAACCTTATATCAACGACTATCTCCAGTCAACTTATCAAACCATCATCATCCTATACAATGCATGTCCTAGGATATATCATTCCAACAATGGGCATCATTTTGGATATCACCTCGGATTCTTATCCTATCAAAACAAATCCCTTTGGCTGAAGGTATGAAGAACATTGGCTTGTTTGTGTACTTGATCAACTTTTCTTTTGATTTATCTTATTAGCTCATTCGAGGACCTCTGATGATATACGAGCGAAGGTTAGAGATAGAATGGGGCATGATCATTATCTTTTTCTGCTGTGCTTGTTGTTGCTCTTGTAATACTCGCTTGGAAAATACTTGCTGTTAGAGTGCAGCCCACAACAGGTTTCCGATATGTCAGTGTGAACAAGAATACTCCTATCTGCTTGTTGAGTCAGGAAGTCCATCACACTAGATACATCATCGGTCCCTTCATACCTTGGTCATCATACTTAGGCGTGTAATCAAACATAAAGTAAGTTACCCTTTGAAAATCCCAATCCTTGATAAGAAAATCATCATCATTTATCATCATCATCATCTATCATCATCATCTCTAATAAAGTCTCGACCAATCATGGACTTGTTGGATCCTCTTGTCATCATCTCATTTTCGTGCTAACATAACATCACCAAGGCATCGCTAATGCATCCATCATGCATCCATTATGCATTCATCTTCCATCCACAAAATCCTTCCAAGATTACGCTTATCTCTACATGCATCATCATCATAATATAGATGCATTGGTCAAGCATCTCATAAATCATCCATTGCATGTCGCAGCATATCACATCATTAATCTCATCCATCTCATATCATATCACTATTTAAGTTGTTTAGGATAATATAGATTTGTTATTCTAAGCATCTTAAAATCATCTCATTTGCATCGTCATCCATAACCATTCATTTTGAACCTCTTTATTGTGAGATTGACCCTCAAATCGAACCTTTTTGCTTGATCTCTCGAGGGGGCAATGTACCGGTGTACTTCTTTTTGCTGGGGCATTCAAAAAATCAGAATTTTTTTAATTTTGATCACAGCAAGTTTATTCTTTGAACTAACGCAACAATTACATTGCTTCAAAGGGACAAAATGTAGACACACAGAATTAGCATTATGCATTCGATCAAAATCACACTCATCCATTCATCAGGGTAAATTCATCAGCTTAAATCCAAATAAATCCAAACGATCCTCATCATCTCTTTGATTAAATAAATCAATCATTTGTTAATTAAATCCGGAATCATCATTCATCCTTTGATTTGATTTAAATCCTAAATCAAGTCAAATTGGTCCGTCGGCTAATCATCATCCTAACTAATTAATCTGATTTAATCTAATGCTAATCTCACCCACTCATTCTCGTTTGGCCATGAGAAATTTCATTTAATTGATTTATCAAAATCTTCCATTTTCAGCAGCAAAGGGAGAATATTCTCCAAGTTTGAATCTCCCCCCAAGTGGACATGTACACCAAACAGAGCATTTATGAGGCCTTACATGCCTCTTACATGTCCCCTTCCAAAGTCAAAATCAACATTTATTGCAAATTTGAATTCAATTCTCCCTCTCATGGGCACTCTTCCCAAATCTTGCACATGCATCAACCACTCACATGATGACAAGTGTCCTCAACTCATTGGCTTGATCTTTAGTCCCACATTGGTCCCTCTTCAACACTCAGCATTTGAAAATCTTTAAATACAAGATTCATCTTTGAGCAAATCCTTCACAATTTTATGCAAGGTTACTCTCGTCATTTGAGATTTGATCTTGTCCATTTCACTCCATCATCTCCATCATTTACACAACTTGAGCTTTGATCAAGGGTTGGGAAAGGGTCACTAGCACATGTGACACCAATCCACTATGGGATATGTTTAATGTCATGTTTTTGTATGCTTTTATTTGGTTTCCCTTGTTTCATTTATGGCATGATTAACATGGCTTATTATTCCATAGGGATGTTGAAATGTTGCTTCATTTTAAACTAACCAAATGCAGATTTTGACATCTACATAAGCAAATAGAATCCAACATCCCTCTAGTCGTCAAAGCTGAATCAAGGAATCCAAGGGACATTTACAGGGAATGGAACAAAATGCTTTTTAGACCTAGTTATGGTAATAGGATTATGCCTTGGATAGAAGTAGTCTACAGTGAGTATGAGGTGAAGGCAAAAGAAAAAGAGGAAACTATGAAGAGATACCTCTCACAAAGATGGAATAGCCTAGCTGATGAGCTAAAATAGGTTGAGCCTCATTCCATCCAAAACTATGCTGCAACACTCAAAAGAATTGACAAATATATACAGATTGGAAGAACAAAGGTACAATTTTGGCTTCCCTTGACTTTTCAACCACCCATTCGATGTGGCCCCTACCAAACTTCAGGTTTTACCACTATGATATTGTTGTAGAGAGACATAGATGGAGAAGATTGAACAGATTGGGAGGATTCTATTGGGACCTTGATTCACACACAACAAACACTGATGTAGGACAGTTGTCAGTTGCAAATTTCAAAGTATTGACCAAGTAGAACAACCCTTCCCTTGCTGGAGGACCAACAAAACCTTAGGTTGGGGGGAGTGATGAGTCTAGTTTATGGTCTAATTTTGGGTAGAATTTATGATTTATTTGTTGAAGTTGTCATGGACCTTGATGTTAAGTGTTGATATTTTTTTGAAATATTTCCTTTAAACTATAAACATTGGGCCTAATATTATTTATGCAATTCTTTAATGCCATTGGCATGTTATATGGACTATCTATATCAATTCTACATGTGGTTAATGAATGTTATTTAAGGTGGTTACATATACGCAATTATCGTGTGTACTAACATTGCCATGCAAATATAATTTGAGGATACTAAATTGAGAAAGACCACCAGCTGGGCATGCACCATAATGTTCAGCAAGGGAATCGTTCAAAGGTAAAAGGAGGTTGACGACAGGAGATTCCTCATGCAAATCAAATGTAACCACCTTGTAAATGATCTTTATTGATGTTGAGAAAATATAGAAATTACTGCTCTGCTAAATCTGCGTTGAGGTAGGCACGTCTGACCAGATTCCATGCGTGCATAACCACCTCTCCACTTTCTTTGCTTTCCCTAAAATGGCATCCTCCAAGTTCGTGGATTTGACCACCTTGCTTAGTTGGTGGTATAAATAAGGATCAGATGCTCCTTCTTAGTAGGTTGAGTGATCTGATGATGTACTTGCATTCTTAAGTTTTTAGCAATACAATTATGCATTCTTAAGTTTTTAGCAATACAGTTATGCTACTCTTTTGTACTCATAATTCTAGGGAATAAAATGAAGTTCTAAGTTTGAGTATCTGAGTTTACATTAGTATTAGAGGATATTCATCCAAGGGGGCCCACTTGGTGAGAAATCCATTATTTAGCTTGGTTTAGCCTAGTTATTACTTTTTGTTTAGTAATTAGTTAAGAATCTGGTGCCGGTTATTCTTGCAGCCACTAGAATTCCATTCTATGATTGTTCTTGCAACCAAAGCAAATAGAGTAGTTTCCTATTTGTTTGCTCAGATTTTCATTTTTGTCATGCATTTTAGCTTACTATAGTTGTTGGTTGATGTTCAACATTTATGTTATTCCTTTCCAAGCAATTTACTTTCAGCATTGTGTCTTTCTTCGCTATAGAATGAAAATAGCTACTTTGGGTTCCTAGTGCACATACTGTGCTGACCCATTTCAAGTTCACATCCTTGGATTGACAAGTTAAATGCTCCTTCATGATGATTGAAATAGCTATTCAGGTTAGATGTTCAATTTTTGAATCATGAATGTAAATGCTTAGTTGTTAAATCATTGTAGGAGGCCAACATGTGGTATATTGAAAGTTGAAACTCTTTAAAACTAAACATCCTTAGCTTATTTTAACAGTGCAAGATGTATTGATGCTAATTCAATTACCTTGAAGTTAATTGGTAAAAATTTAAAACTCAAATTTGCAGCACAAGAGAAGATCTATTAACCTAGGTAGAAGAAAAGTGTTTGTTGCTCCTACTAAGTGGCATGTGGTAAATGTTGAGTCGAAGGTGTTTGTAATATACTAATAAGTCACACAAATGAAGATATACTTAATTATGTTGAATGACTGCAAATGAAAATATATAGTTGAAGTTTTCTTTTATACGTTTGTTAATTCATGTTTGAGCTATTTGCTTACTAATTTTTCCAACAAACGAGTCAAACAATTGGGAGAGTAAGTTGATCAATTTATCAGCTAATTGATGCTCTTATTAGATAATAAAAAATGGCCTATCAAACCCCATCATCATGAGAGTGAATATTTTAATTTCCTCATATCAACAATAACACTACAAACAAATGTATATGGATATGTGGTTATATGAATAATCTCCTGGAAGGCATATGCAGTGAGCCTAAAGGACAAAGATTGAAGAAATAGGGCATTATCAAATCAATTCCTTGTGCCATAATACATAATGATAGAATGCTAAATATATGTCAACAGTTTGTCATTTTTTAATCTGACTAGCTTTTTAGTATAAGCATTTCCTATGGTAGTAGTGGTTATTTCCATTAGATATTAAAGATACGAAAATCACTAAGTTAGAGAGAAAACTATTTATAACACTCTAGCATAGCATGATATCATGTTCATTATAAAGTTTTATCAACTGCATGCAATACACAGGCTTTTTGTGATCAACCATTGTTCACTAACAAAGGTTAGTGCTCCTATATTGGCTGTAATCTCCAAAAGTTTGAAGTGTTTGTGCAACATTTGAGGTGTTATCAAGCTTTTCAATTCTCTTATTTAAACTAAAGTGAGGATTGTTTGGTCCTCTTTATTTTCCATCAGATATTAAAGATATGTAAATCACTAAGTTAGAGAGAAAACTACTTATTGTACAAACAAAATTCTCTCCGGCTACTCTAAAAATATGTGTAAGGATAGTGAGCCTAGTAATTTGATTACTCAATTCCATTTAATTCAATGATCCATGGCTGTAGAATGGATTTGAATAAATCATGTATCCAAAAATAAAAGTCTTTTTAACAAGTGCTTTAGACTCAAGCCCTTATTAGAGTGGTTAATAAAAGGAATTAATGTTACAATGGTGTCTCACCAAAGATGTGATTAAATTGGATTATAATGGGGCCTCCAAAGAAAATCCTTGTGCCTTCGGACTTGTAGGAGTGTTTGGGTGATCAATGTTGGGATGTTGGTTGCATTGATTTGAAGACTTCCTCCAACAAGTTTGCTGAAGCAGGGGATGTCTCAAAATGTTAAAAAATTGCACTTGAATTTGGCTTTCATCCACTGAAGTTGCTCACAATAAGGTCAGTGACTAACCAGAATAAATTTTTGGTTAAAAATTTCAAATTTTGATACTGAGACATTATTTCTTAGCAATCATTTTGTTATTGGTTATTTTAATTAGATTTTTTTGATTTGTCAGTTCTTACATTGATATCTAACTATTTTAATTGTAGAGGAAATTAATTGGTTGGGTGTATTTGAGTCAAAAGTGTATTGGGATGGATGGTCTCCTAAGATGTTTCATTGCTTCACTCATGTGAGAGTCACTTAGATGATATGAATGCAAGTGAACCATTCAAGCTTCTAGTAGATAGTTATTGTGAACTGCTACTCATAAAAGATGTGTCATGAAACATGCAACTAATTTTCAAAAAAATTGTTAAACAATTAAACATTAAATAATTTTATTTAAATCCAAGGCATAGAAAACATAGTTTTCCACTGCATTTTGATATGAACAAAAAAGAAAATTCTTCCAAAAAGATACTGTGTGATTGTTAAATCCTTTGGCAGTAAATAAAAAGCACCAAATTTACACCCTTTGGATATAAAGAGAATGAACAAAATAGACAAGAAGAAGGTAAAGTCAAAGAGGAAGAACAAAACAAACAACAAAAAGATCAAAACAGGAAGATTAAAAAGCACATATATGTAGTATTTTGCTTCAAAAGAGGAACTCAGTGAATAAGCAAAATGTCAAATTTAGAAACTGTGCAATCAGCACAAAATGTACACTTGAAAAATAATATTCAAATATATTTAATACATTTTGAAAGATATTGCATATCAATTTACAAAATTCACTCTTGTAAAGAGGAGATAAAAGTACACAAGAAAAAGGTCCAAAGTTTTTTCAAGCAAGGGAAATCAACACAAAAAGTCTTCAAATCAACTTAACCAATATCTTGCTTACATGTTTACGATCAATTAAATTCCTTATGAAATTTCATTGGAGTATATTCATTACATTAGCAATGATTGACATTGTATGAAGCTGGAATTTTGATTGTTCATTCCTAATATCTATAGTCTATACATAGGCCCTTTGCATGTGGTGTTTTTTTCATTCACCTGCCAATGAATGGTGATTTGTCCTTAATTCTATAGTCTGGGAACAACAGAAGCTTTTATGGCATATGGAATTTTTGATAAGTATAATAACTCTTTCAACCAATCTCCAAATCCTTAAAAAAAATTGGCTATATAGGCCACACAAACTATAATTAAAGTTTAACTAGATTAACTGCTTCAAAAAATTGTGATGGATTTTTCAAATGCAAGTTTGAAAGTTTTATGTGCATGTGTGCTATGCGAAAATTTAAATTTGCAATGTAAAAATAAGGGGAAAATAGAAGAAGTACTTATAGACAAAAATGCAAAATAAACTGTGTGCTTAAAGGCATCTTCAAAGGCATGCTAATTTTTTAGTAAAATTGGTGATCACATAGGGATTGGATTGCCTTTGTGTCTAGTTTGCAATTAATTTCTATTTTATTTAGATTTTTGCTTCCATGGTTTTAATCTACATTTTACATTTTGGAACAAATTGTCTCAAAAATCATATCAGATGTTCTATAATTATGGGAACATGGACCACAAATCTATACCTGTACTAACTCCACTGTGAAGAGAAAGAGACAATTTTCCTCATTTTACATTTTTATCTTACTTATAGTTAATTTTCTAACTTTAGTTGGTTGATACTATATCTATCTTATGAGTTTTTAATTTAATTAACTTATAATTTGTAATTTTGTATGACTTCAAGATTTTTCTTCGGGTTAGTTATTTTAAATCATCTTTAGTTGAACAATGGTTGCTTGAACTGTCAGAACCCCATTCAGAGGCGGTCGAGAAGGATTACAAACGGTGGTTGTAGAAAGCATTAGAAACAATAAAACACAACCCAAAAATTTAAAAAAGGGTCAAAACCTAAGCTGCCAAAGTCTAACAAAAACAACAAAAAATGATAAGAAACTATAGTTTGCACCACTCCAAATGTTTACTTTTAGTATAAATATAGAAAGGTTGCATGTTTGGAATGAACATGTTTATTATAATAATCTAAGGTCTTAATGGAATGCCAAGCCTAATAAGAAGGAAATAACTAGTTATAATATCGGTGCATGCTCTATCCACAAATTTTAAATTTTGTGATTTACCAAACAAAAGGAGGTATATAAACTAAGGAAAATATTGGACAATTGTACAACATGCCAAATGATTCATACAAATTACAAATTGATTATATGATTAAGAATCTTGGAAACAACTTAACAGAACCAATGAAGAACTATGAAATGATCTTGCATTGATGAATTGAAAAATGGAAAATTTGAAAACAAAACAATGGTGCAAGAAGGAATGAACAAAATGTTGGTAACCTAGCTCACAAGTTATGGCAATAACCTAAGGCACCCCATACTCCACACCAATCTTTACCACTTCATTCTTTGATTGAAAAAGTGTAGGAGGCCTACAAGTAGATTAGAGAAATGGAGAGGATTTGAAGAAAATTCTAATGTCCCTCTTCACATTACATAGAAGGGGAGTATTTGATTTGACATCCACAATTTATATTACATTGAAAGATCTTCTGAACTTAAAGGGGGTTCATTATCTTGAGTTGAGTCCATTACTGATGCTACAATGGTAAATAACTCAGTGGCAAAAGCTGTCAACTTGAAAATCACAATTGAAGAGGTTATTGACAAGATATAGGTCAAGGTTTGGGGTAGCGAGACAAAATCTCTCTTTGTTTTGCTCAATAAGATAAGAGGAACCACTTGGGCAACTGAGGCCATTTTAAAAAATTTGTTCAACTTTTCAACTTACCTTTGCCATCTTACCACATTTGTTAAATCATTATTTCATCTTCTGGCCAAAGTTCCCTCATAAGCAAGTTACAATCTACAGAAAGGGGAGATTTGTATAGCACAAGCTAGCTTTCAAGATAAAGAAAAAAACATGCATACAAAAGCTACCACTTAACAAAACAAACCGATGAAATAACTAAAACATGGAACTCTCCAACGTAGACCAATAATATGGCTGAAATCACAAAACCATTAATCCCTATACAAGTTATTGCTCAAAAGGATGTGTAAGGCTTCACAAGTAAACCAAATATCATGTAGTCTAGGCAATACACTAAAAATTTTCAAATATCATTAGTGTGGGAAATACACTAAAATTTGTCTCACCATGGTTCACCTTGAGCCATGAACATTGTAAATGGAAATTGTTATCAAAAATTTTTTTAAATTTTTTTTTACTCATAACTCACTTATTCTTTGTTGCATACAAATCCCAACTGAAGGGATGTAATGTAAGTCAACATTTTAATACTTTGTTTACCATGCTCTCCAAAACAATGATATTAAACTCTCTATTAAAAAGGTTTCTAAGCACATTTGTGAATATGAACATATGTCCTACCTAGAATAGGGGTTGGTGTAAATCAAGACAGGACAGTGGAAAAAAAAAGTTATCCCCTTATTGGCATAAATACCAAAAAAAAAAAATTCAAACCCCTACTGGCATAGATACCAAACAAATAAATTTATAATCCTATGAATTGTTTGAAGATCGCGTATAGCTTCAAAAGAAATAAAAATCACTCAAAATATGCCAAGTGAAATACCTCTAAAATCTAGTTGAATTATGTCGAATAATAGGCGAACTTTAGAGAATAAATTCATGAAACCCTACCACGCCAGAATATTTCCAAATGAGCTAAGTCAAAACTTATCTCCCTCTAGTTATTGCTTCAATAAATTTACAGTAAATGAAAAGAGATTGTAAATATGGCAGATTGAGGGCTGATCATGTTCGATTTTATTTGGAATTTTGGAGAGTTTTATTGCAAGTTTATTACAAACAAATGGTAAGAACATAATGGTAGTCATGCTTGTGACAAAGTATTTATTGGTTTGCTGTGATTTTTAAATGGATTTTTCCTAACCTTTTAGCAACTCTCACCACGCGATGTTTTACCCACTTATTGTAGCAACTCTTGCCACACAATTTTCAACTTCTTAATTTTGAGCCATGCAATTTTGATTTTAAAGTCAGGAAATTATTTTTCAAAATTTTTTATTCATGCGTGAGACAAAATCAGTGGGTTGTGCCCACAATAAATAGCCTATAGGCTAAATATAATTATAATTTTTTAAAAAAAGTTTTTAAATTAATTAAATAATGTTTTTGATTAGAGGTAAATAGGTTTTGAAGGGGCCCTGAAACCCTTTACAAAAAATAACAGTTGAAGCAAAAGATAACTACACAGAGCAAACAATCAGCCAAAAAATAGCAAACTATCAGCATGACAATAGCCAAAAAGGAAGGACAAAAGCAACAGAGCTACATATTCTTCATGATATTTGCAACTTCCATGTTCCACGCCATAGTCTTCTAATAGTCCCACCTAGCTTACACCTTGGTTTTATTGTGCGTTCTAGCTCCAGGCCCACCCACATTTACCTTAGTAATCAAAACATTGTGCACCCCACTAGCCTTGTCAACCGAACCCTCCTCCTCCACATGCCTTTCACCAGCACCAGCTCCCTCACCAGGAGCAACCTCCTTGTATTTCTTGGCCATTTCAATAGGAGTAGAAATGCCCACAGACTCATACTTCATAGTAGATTTAGTCCCCTCCCCACCCTTCTCCAAAGTCGCACTAATCCTTTCCAAATGGTCTTCAAGGGTTAGGATTCTTTGTTAGAGCATATGCTTCATCTTCAACATTTCATTAGCCACAATCTTCAAGGAATCAAACAACTCATCAACTTGATTCTGAACCAAAGATTCACCCACTTTGCTCATAGCACCCCTTACCCTAACATTAGTCTTGTTGAGCTCGTGAAACACCCACTTAAACAATTTAAACAAAGAAATAGTGCCCTCCTTGGCTATCCCCAAAACATTAGGCACATCCTCACGGTCAAAGTTAAAAACATCCTTAACCTCATCATCATCATTCTGAGAAGAACTTACCTGTTTGTGGCTACCACAAACCTCCTTACCTTTACCTTCAACAATCGACATTTGAATCTTGCAAATGGAGTCAACAATTTCCTTAGCAACAAACCTACTTTTTTGCACCTCCAAGTCCACACCTGAAGAGTCCAAATCACCCTGCCCACTAGCCATCTTCAAGGGAGAAGTAGCTTGCACTTCCACCATCTAGCTCACAGACCTAGTAGCCATTTTCTTATTGCTGCCCTCCTTCGAACCTTGCTTTCTCTTGGTTCCCAAAATAGGGAACGACAAAGTCTCCTATCCAACATTTGCAATTCTATCCTTTAGGATAGTGGAAGGGGCAACGAGCTTATTTTTACTCAGTTTTTTCAATAGCCTTTTCCTCATTGTAGGTCTCATAACCCTTTTGGTTAGGACCCGAATCCCCTTCTATTTAAATAAAAACTACTTACCAAAAAGAAATAGATTGACAAAAAAAAATAAAATTAAAACATAAACAATAAAAGAGATACTAAAATTGTTGGAGTATTTGGAAAAAATATATTTTATCTAAGAAAAGTTGCAGTTGTTTGTTTTCCCATCTGCACAATAGTTAACTTGGTGAGCAACAGTTGAACTCATTGAAAAACGGAGATAGAGTGCAAGTTATGATGTATGGGGTCATCCATGCCTTAGAACATTTACGGGGCTGGATAGCTATCTCCATGAATCAATCACGTCTCTATGAAGCCTCATAGTAATACTTTCTAATCATGGATGAAGTTAGACCATGTGTACCAAATAATTGAATCATTTTGGTGGCCTAAATTTAGAACATTAAGGTCAATTTTTCTATGTATACATTAAAACATACCTCTCTTTCTCCAAAAATTCATTAAAATTAGGATAAAACCTTGCTTATCTCCACTTCAACCATATTAATGTTATAATTCACTATCTATTGTACATCATTATAAAATTGAGTGTGAATAATTGAAAAGTGAATTATGCAATTATATGATCTATTCTAACATTGATCATAATACAATTACATCAAACATAACACCAATAATCAAATTTGGGTCATTTGATGTAGGTTTGATGTTATTTCTAACAAAAAGAGTGATATTTAATTTATTAAGTTTATAAAAATATAATTTTATTAATATATTTTTTATTTAATTTATTAAGTTTATAAAATTATAATTTTTATTAACATTTATTTGTAAAAGAAAATATGGTTTAATATTGTATAGGTTTTAGTGTAATAAATATATATTTAAATAAAATTACAAATTCAATTTCATAAATCATTATTAATATACAATCATTTATTACATAAGTTTGACTATATAATTATTAAATATCAAACTATTTACATAATTATATAAATTTATTTTGCCCGTTAAGGGGCCTAGTTGGGTTAAACCAATTGATAAGTTGGCTTTGGGAGTCAATTGGGGAAAAGACAAGACAAGGATGGTGGAAGGTAAATTTCGATGGAGCTTCAAAAGGAAATCTTGGACCTTCAGGAGCAGGATTTATCATTAAGGACTGGGGAGGGAATGTAGTAGCTCTAGGAGCGAAGAAGCTGTTGGAGGGTATGAATAACATAGCTGAAGCATTTGCAGCATTGTTGGTGGTTAAATTGGGAAAGAAATTGGGAGCATCAAGACTACACCTGGAGGGAGATTCACTCATTATTCTACAAGACATAATGAAAGGAGAAATAGGAGCACTTACAAAATACAATTGTAAAAATTAGGGAAGAATTAAACACATGCGAAGATTTTGTAGTTAGCCACATGAGGAGAGAAGGCAACTCGGAGGTTGACGTTTTATCGAATTGGGAAATTTCTTTTAGAGAAATTGGTGAACTACAAATTGAAGATTTGAGAAATTTAATGTTTATGGATTAAGCCCAGAAGGTGGCAAGGATGAAGCATTTATGATGGGAGGAACACGGGTAGGTTGGTGAAAGTAGACATGACTAGAGGAGAGATGAGAATGAGAGTGGCGACACCCTTAGTACAAGGGAAATTAAGGTTGGTATGTGTGGAATTAAGAGCATTACTACAACTTAGCCCTCAATTAACGGTGACAATCATAGCTTTTGGTGTGGTGAAGAAGGCAAGCAAAGAGAGTGGTGGTGGAGTCGGTGAATTCTGCAATCAACTGCAAATGGAGACCAACTTTACCCTACATTCAAAGAGGCAATTACACCCATTTTATGGTGAAGCCTCTGATCAAAGGCTAATGGGGATGTTTCTATTCACAGACAGGAGGTTGGTGCAAAGTGTGAAAATGATAATAGGGAAATCCTTTGGTAACTTGAGGCACTGCTATAGGACCAACATGGACATATACTCACTGATCATAGCATGGGGATTGGATTTAGGAGAAACGACCAACATAGTCTGAGAAGTGACGGAGACAATTATGGAAAGTGATTTATTGGAAGGGTTAAAATCAATTCTTGAATGGTTTGTTCCAGGTGAAGGCCTGGACATACAGGAAGGTTTTGAAAATGAGGAATTGGAAGGACCGGAAGGGTGTGTCCCTTTTGTGTGGTGGTCGAAGGACATAATCAAGCACCATTGTAGGGAAGAAGCTAGGCTAGGATGACAAGCACTAAATCTCTTTATAGAGCTGATGAAAGTGGAAGCCATCATTGAAGAGGCAAAAGCATAGGTGAAAGAGGAGATGGAACGCATGAAAGCGCAAGTGAAAGCGGATGTAGGGCGCAAGGGAACGAAAGGAACGAAGGCAAGGAAGCAAAAGATGAAGGCAAAAAAGCGAGGTGGTAGTGAAGTGGGTAGTAGTAGATAAAGTCGTAGTTTTTGTTGGGTTTTATAAAACTTGTTTTTGAACAATGTTCATTTTTTACTGTATGGGGTTTAATCCCTATTAAAACTGTTAATTTGTTTTTAATAGATGGGTGAAGACTGTTAGTAGTTATTGGTATAAAATCCATGAAAAATGCAGAAAGTAGTAGATCTGGTGCACATTAGGTAGGTTATTTTGGTCTGTTGTGTTGCATGTTAAGGTGCTTTTCTTCAAACAGTGGCAAATGGTTAAATTTTTTGGTTGGTGATGCAAACAATGAAGTTAGTGATGTAAGTTTATTTTTATGTAATAAAAAAAATCCTATTATTGATCAATTTTTTTATTTACATAAATCTATTTTAGAATTACATAAAATGATTATTTTTAATGTAAAACAAATAAAATATATAATATAATTAAAATTTGTATAGAATAGCCGGTATTGGCATGGTGTGATGGTTTATAGGTGGCATTGTTGTTCCTGCCACCAAGGTTCAAACCCTATTGGGGTGTTATTGTTGAATGGTTGTAACTGGTTCATAGCTCTGGTCAAAAAGCATTTACCCCTTGAATTAAAATAAAATAAAATTGTATAGAATAATAATGATAATATGCTTTGTAATATATTAATTATATTTCTAAGGTGCACATTTAATTAATATTTTAATTGTAATAAATTACAAATCTTTTTATTTAAATATTTATTATTATTTATTTTTAATTATTATTTTCATTAATATTTAAAGTTTGATATATTTTAACTTTGCATTAGTTTATTCTATTTTAATTTTGAAATTTATTTTAACTATTTATTTCTTTGTATGAAATTATAAATATTATATCATGACATTGTATGAATTTATAAATATTTGAAGATTTATGATATTGAATTAATCTCTGATATATATGAAATAGGATTTAATTTAAAATATAAACTTAAGTGTAGCTTATGGAGATAATTGTGAAATATATAATAATTTTTTAGTGTAAAATATAATATTAATAATGAACATCTGTGTAAAAGTATAAATTATAAAAATAAATATTAAAATAAAATTATATATTTATAAACTTATAATTTTTTTTTTAAAGTGGGCGGATGGGTGGGTCCCTCCCCTGCCTCTCTTTTCGCCACTTGAATTCCTGGGTGTGCGTGAGGTGGCTTTGGGATGGTGTGGGTGTAAGCTGAGGTGGCACCGCCACGTCATTTCTCGGCCCCTCTTATTCATCGCGGGGAGAAGTCAACCTTCTTAAATGAGTTCGGCTCTTGATATTCGTGGAGCCTTAGTGTTCGTCAGGGAGGAGGCTTGGCTTAGCTTTCAAGATATCCACTTTGAGACATGTCGGGTACGACAACCATTGAAAAGACTGTTGCTTGGCCGGGTGGCAGCTCACCTTACTTGAAGTGATCATGGATTGTAGGCGTAAGGACTGAGTCCGTAGCCAATCTTCATGGCAAGGATGCGATGATCGTCCTACCATTATTCCGCCTCTTGTGCGGTGGCCAGGCGGATCCTCTCATGGGTCTATTTACGGATTCATTAAATTCATTTTGTTGTTTTGTCTTCGCATTTTGGCATTGTTTTGTTTCTGTGCAGGGTGTGGCTGCTAATATGGAGAGGTTGACAAAATCAAAATTCACCATTCATATTTCGCCGGAAGGCTTGGAATGCTTCGGAGTCGATACTCCGGTCTCTCTGGTGGCTACGGAGAGGCAGATTGCCTTCAGGGAAGTCACAGATCAGAGATTAAAGCGAATTTTGTCCGAGGATGACCCTGTGTCGTTGGTTGCGGTTAAGATGATTCTGGGTAAAGAACACCTGCATAGAAGGGAGTATGCCAGAGATAATGCCCATGTCTCCTCACGTTTTCTTGCAGTGTTACTGGACTTGGAGACCCTGAAGAAGGTGGCAAGGGAGATGATGGTGTGTTTGTTCCGCGACGACTTACTCGGTGGTCTTGAAGAAACTTTGAAGGTGGCCTTCTTAGGAAAAGGCATACCGCGGCCAGCTGACTTGTCTCTCTTATGGGACACATAGGAAGCTGTTAAAGTGTATCCTTTTCTCCTTGACCTCAAAGGGCCAGCCTTGTCGCGACACAGAAAGCTTGCGAACGTGGCCGTGGAGTTCTTGAAGCGAAAATTGAAGTTGGTGCCGGCGGTGGGGAATGACTGGTTGGAGGGCTTTGTAAGTTTTGTGGAAGTCAATGGTTTCTTGTAAGGGTTGGTTCTGTGTCTGGTGTCTTTCGTTGCTTCTTACTATTTTTTGGTGGTCTTCTGCACAATTTTTTGCAACTTGTTTTACGGTGGTTGTGGGTCGGCCTGTGACCCCTCTCTTCTTCCCTATAGTTTTCGTGGGTGGTCTTTGGTGCTTGTTTTGGGATTGTTGAATCTATGGTTTTATGTCTCGGTTGGGTTGTCGTCTTGCCCGGCTGTGTCTTATGGTTGGTTATTCCTGCGTTGCAGACGTTTGTATATTTCTTCTATTCCAATATATATATTCTACCGTGCGTATCAAAAAAAATTAAATTAAATTTTAAATTTAATAAATATATATTCAATTTAAATTATAAAAAAATCTTTAAAATAAATAATTCATATTTTTTTAAATAATTTTTTTTATATAAATTATAAATTAATGCAAAAATAATAATTTATAAAAAAATATAAATTGTACATTCATTAACTATAATTTTATTAAAAAAATTAATATAATCTTCATATAGAAAAAAAAAAAACTCAACTTCAGTTTTGTCCAAGTTTACTGTAGTTTAAAAAAATAGCATTGTCGTCACTGTAGTTAAACAACAAAAAAACTGCAGGTTAAAACTTAATGATTGAGTAAAAAACAATAGTTATGCATATGCTTGAGGATCCATGGTGGGTGCATTCTCGGGGCTGGATAACCGTTGTCATAATCTTGGGTGCCCATGTATGAGTGTATAAATATGTTAATGTCTTAGTGTATTGTATGGGATTGTTTTTGTAATTTCTAAGATGTCGTTATGCAACCAGATTCACTCTAGAATCTTATATCAGAGTGTAGCAACACCTACAAGAGCATAGGTTCTGCAAGTTGTATTATAATAGCTTTATATTGTAATACAATTGATTTGTATTTTGGTGTGTGGGTTTTTTCTTGAAAAGGTTTCCGCACGTAAATTTTGTGTCTAATGGTTTAATGCTTAAATATGAATAATAAATAAATGAATGTACAATCTTAAATGAAACTATAAATGTTAAAAGATTTGAAACAAAGTTTTACAACCCTCTCCTGAAGATTTTGCATTGAGAAGGCTATGTCCACACTTTGCTTTCCTTTTGGTTGGCATCAGAGTCTAGCTAGCTTTGTAGTCCTTGTTGGGTTTGAAGTGTTTTTTATTCATATCTAGTTTCAATACGAGTTTTGTAGAGAAAGCTTTGATAATATTGTTGTAGGTTTAAGAAAGCAAGCACATCTGGAAGAATAGAGATGGAGAAATTTAATGCCAACAATTTTGAGTTGTGAAAACTCAAAAGGGAGGATATGCTCATAGATAGAGAGATCTATGGGCCCTACAACATCTAGTACAAAACCAACAACAACTCACAAGAGGATTGGAAGCTAATAGATTAGAAAGCCAAGGGTCTAATAAGACTTTGTTTGGCTGACTTTGTGCTCTTGAATGTCTATGAGAAGACTATAACTGAGCTTTGGAAGAAGCTCGGTGATATTTATTAAGGAAAATCCTTAGTAAATGAAAGATAGAAAATTGTTGTCACTTATGGTTTAGGATATAGGACAACAATCTTCTATACTCCACATTCAAGGAAACCCTAGAGATCTCAATCTAAAGTATGCAAAACCTCTAGTACCCACTGCCAGCAGTACTAGTAGGTACCGATGTCGACCACCAACCAGCGGGGCCTTAGGCCGCTGGTCTAACGAGCCCAAAACAACCCACCTGTTTACAATTTTTAAAAATTGCATTTATTAAATTTTAAAACCAAGTAAAGTCCACTGAATGAAAAATAAAACCCACCCAAAATTTAAAATGCAATGAACTACATTACAATGTGGTGTCGGGTTCGGACTATAAGGGGTAGCGAATATTTTTCTTAAGTGCAAAATTAAATCATATTTAAATTGGATTTTAAATCCACCACCGGCTAGCCACCACCACCAGTGGGCCACCACAAAGCTACCTATAAGGAAAATTGAAGAACTTTTTTTCAAATATGCATAACTTTTTCCATGTATGTCCATGTTTACCATCAATGACAAAGGGGGAGATTGTTGATATTTGTCATTGATGTGATTGATCAATCCGGTATTCTTATCCTCGACTTATCTCTTATTCCAACAGCGGTGTTACTAGTATAAGGTTTTTTGGTCCAACACTATTCGGTATAGCATGGGATACCGTTTTGGGTCTATGCCAACATCAACATCTTTTGTAACATGCTCATCCGACTTCATCTCCAATATAAGCCGACTAAAGTAGATATGCATATTCAGTATATATATATGTGAAGTGACATAAACAAATATGATGAAGAATGATATGTGATGTGAGATAGCGATCTACTGATGTATATTGCGAACTAATATAGTGTTAGTACAGAAGATCATTGCGCTTCAGCAAGAACTGTATTCAAGCATATGCAGATGCAATTATAGCAGTTCAATTTTTGTAACACATACTCTAGCTATAAGCCATCTTTCAGCTGTTATAGTTGGTTTTTGTATTTTGGGTAGTTAGCCCACCGACAGTGAGCCACCCCGGTAGAGAGCCACCTTTGTATTTTGTATCCGGTTACTTAATACTTGAGAGTTAACCCTCTCCGTGGTTTTTCCCTTCTTGGGTTTCCACGTAAAAATCTCATTGTTATGTGATGTTGTGTTACATTGGTTATGTTCAATACTTTTAATTATTTTAGGTGGTCAGCTATTCAAAAGTTTTAATATTTTTAGAGGAATACTGATTCACCCCTCCCTTCTCAATATTTTGGATGTTCAAAAAAAATTACAAGCTTTGGGATCTAGTTGTAAAGAAGGTACTCTATAACACAAGTGTGATCTTTCATGGGCTAAAACCTTAGTTGATTTATAACCAAAAAAGAGACGAAGGAGGTAGTTCAAATTCCATGTACTCATAAGAGAGATGAACTACGTACTCTTAGTGGACCAATTGATGAGGAGAGATCAAGCATCTCTGAAATTTCTAAAGAAGAGCAAGAACCTCAACCTCAGTAGTTGAGGTCTATGCATTTTTAGGTATCAATCAATTTTTTTTCGATATTCTATGTTGGATTCTAGTTGCATATTTGCTTTGATTGCTAATACTGATGAGCCTAGGATTGTTAAAGAGACTATGGGTATGCATGATGTACATTACTGGATGGAAGCCATGAATGAAGAGATGGCTACATTGAAGAAGAATGCTACATGGGATTTGATACCTTTACTTGAAGGACAAAAAAATGTTGGATGCAAATGGGTGTTCAAGAATAAAACTAGTCTAGATGGCAATGTTGAGAAGTATAAAGCACAGTTGGTTACGAACGGATATTCGTAGGTGGAGGGAATTGATTATAGGGAGATTTTTTGTGAAGTAGCTAAGATGGAATCCATTGGATTCTTGTTATCACTTGTACCAACTCATGACTTGAAGTCGAGAAGATGGATGTGAACACAACTTTCCTTCACGGTGACTTGGAGGAAGAAGTTTATGTCACAGTCAGAGCATTTCATTGAGAAAGATAAAGAGAACTAGGTATGCAAGTTAAATAAATCTTTGTATGGTTTGAAGCAATCTCCTAGAATATGATACCAAAATTTTGACACCTATGTGTTCTCTTTGGGATTTTTGAGATCCAAATTTGACCATTGCACCTATTACAAGATCGATAATGGTTGCATTCTCATCATAGTCATGTATATGGATGATATGTTATTTGTTGGGAATGGTAAGAGTATGATTTCAGATTTGAAGCCTTAATTATCAACACAATTCGAGGTGAAGGATCTAGGTGCAACGAGGTATATTCTGGGGATGGAGATTAGAAGAGATAGAGCTAATAGAAAGCTTTGGTTAAGCCAAAGCAAGTATGTGAACTCTATGTTGGATAGATTCAACACGACAACTTGTGGTTAGTTAGTTGTTCTTGTAATGTAGGGGATGAAGCTTTATGTGGGAGATTGTCCAAAATCTCCTATCAAGATGGATGAAATGACTAGGGTACCTTGTGCAAGTGTTGTTGGTAGCTTGATGTATGCTATGGTCTATATGAGGCCAAACATTGCCCAAGCAATGGGAGTCCTTAGTTTATTTATGGCTAATCTTGGATGGATGCACTAGGTTGTAGTGAAGAGAGTGTTCAAATATTTGTGGGATACTTTCGAGTATGCTCTATGCTTTCATGTTTATCTTATTAGATCTTGAAATCCAATGAGAATTCGTGGATATGTGGATTTTGATTGGGCAAGTAACATTAACAACAAAAGATCCATCAATGGATATGTTTTCACGATGTTTGGTGGTGTAATAAGTTGGATGAGTAAGTGGTAAGTCATGGTCGCTTTGTCCACTATTGAAGCTAAGTACATGGTAGCTACTCATGCTCATAAAGAAGCAATTTGGCTTAAGAAAATATTTTTTAGATATTGGTTTTGATGTAGGACAAATTACTATCTATTGTGATAATTAGAGTGTTATTTTTCTAGCAAAAAATCCTACTTTTCATGATAGAACAAATCACATTGATGTGTAGTTTCATTTTGTTCAAGATATGGTGGAAGATGGAAAGGTGAGTTTGGAAAAGGTGGATAATTTGGTGAATGTTGTAAATGCACTGACAAAGCCAATGAGCACAAAAAAGTTAAGATGGTGTGCTAGTTCTATGGGCCTTGTGGCCTAAGTGTGATACAATGACTCATGTAAGGTCTTCGACAAGTGGGAGAATATTGGGATTAAGTTGTCTCAACCTTAGTGAGTCCTATATTGAAATAATTAATTTAATTTCCACTTATGTTGTTTATTTAATTTATTAAATGCAAAAATATAAGTTTTTAAGTTCCTAAGGCACTTTATGGGACCAATGGATAGTTGGCTTCTTACATGCAAGGTGCAAGGTGAGAGAATGCAACGCTTGTCAAATGGGTGCTCATTTGGGAAGATGCAAATGTTTAAACCTCTAAAATGTGTGCCATGTTGACATGTGGACTTCTATTTTTTAAGTTAGTACTTGTTGGGGCCCGCTTGTGAGAACATTATTTCCTTAGAGAAATGGAAGCATCAGAGAGTGACACTTGTCACCTAGGCCCTCATTCTAGCATTCTTCATTGTGAATTCCTCGAGGAGGTACACCATGATGCCATGTGGAATTGGTTTGTCTTGTTGACTAATGCTTGAGGAGTAATGTTGTTAAATGGAGACCAAGTTGTCAGTGGGAGTGACTAGGAGTCAAAGATGAGTTCAAATTTGGAAGTTGACTTGTTTTTCTCTATGGAGATGCCTTGCATGTGAGATTACTTATGAGTCTAGTTAATAGCTAATTTTCTTCCATTTAGTTTGTCTTTTAACATTTCAATTTGATAAGTTCATAGACAATCCTGAACCATATACATCTTTTATGTCCTTCATGCATCTTAAACTAGAGTTTAGTATGTGGAAATATAATTATGGTATAATGGTATTTGTATGCACATGGATGTGTGAATGTTCATGAAATTTAGTATGATTACATACTTAACTTGTGGTTGTTAATGATGTGTATACTTTAGATGAAGCTAACCTCTTACAACCATAACTATAGCCTGCAACAAAGGGATCTTAGGTAATTGCAGGGGAGAGTCCAAAATGCTAAAAATGTGACAATTCTAGGAAATAATGAAGGCGGTCATTGAAATGGTCAAATGTGATGCACAAAATCATTGAATAAGATGGCAAGAGGAAGAGGGAGTCTACTTTGATAAGGAAAGCCATGACGTGATAGTTTTCAAGGAGCATGTCTTTGTCAAACTATTAAGGCATAGTTTTAGTTTTATTTCTCTTCTTTTGTCTTTTTCAATTATCGTTTTTGATTGCAAAGACTAGTCCTCTCCCTATTCTTGAGGAAGAGTGGATGTATGCATTTAAATTTTTTTTTATTCCTTATGTAAATAAAACTCCTCCCACGCCTATATATTGGGATCATTGGTTAAGAAGAAAATCTAGTTCAAAATATAGTTTCATAAAAAACCCTTCAAACCCAACAAGGACTACAAAGCTAGCTAGATTTTGATGCCAATCGAAAGAAAGCAAAGTGTGGAAATAGCCTTCCCAATGAAAAATCTTCAAGAGAGGGTTGTAAAACTTTGTTTCAAATATTTTAACATTTATAGTTTCATTTAAGATTGTACATTCATTTATTTATTATTCAATTTTAAGCATTAAACCATAAGACACAAAATTTATGTGGGGAAACCTTTTCAAGAAAAAACCCACACACCAAAATACAAATTAATTGTATTATAGTAAAAAGCTATTATAATACAACTTCCAGAGTCTATGCTCTTGTAGGTGTTGCTACACTATGATACAAGATTCTAGAGTGAATCTAGTAGCATAACATCTTATAAATTATAAAAACAATCCAATACAATGCATTGAGGAATTAACATATTTATACACTCATACATGGGCACCCAAGATTACCATGTGTCATACTCACAGTCTCTGCATGCATGGATGCAAACTGAAATCGACGACATGCACAAATTCCTAGTTACTCAAAAAACAACCAACTCAACTTGCAACAACATACAACCACATGCATGGTGCACAACTCCCAAAAAGAAAGTAACCTCACATGTAAGGAGACAACTATCCAAACCTGTAAATGTACTAAGGCATGGATGATCCCATACACCATAACTACACTCTATCTCCATTTTTCAATGAGTTAAACTGTTGCTCACCAAGTTGACTAGTGTGTAGATGGGAAAACATACAACTCCAAATTTTCTTGGAAAAAATATTTTTTTCCAAAGACTGTGACAATTTTAGTATCTTTTTTATTGTATATGTTTTAATCTTTTTTTTTGTGCTAATCTATTTCTTTTTGGTAAGTAGTTTTTATTTAAGAAAGTTCACTCTAATATTTTTTTGAACAAAATCCTTCGTAGTTTTGAAGGTTTTTTATTTTTAAATTTTAAAATTGTAATATTTTTTTATTAAAGTTTTTTTAAATTTTAAATACATATTTTTAATTTTTTAATCATATTTTGTTTAATTTCTTTAATTTCTTTTTTTTTTTTGATACATAAGGTGTTGATTTTATTTATAATAATAAAAGTATACAGGCGTCTGCTATGCAGGAATGTTACATTAATGACCTTCAAACATTCAAAAACTGACATGGTGGATAACTACCCAGTTCCATATTGGAAGCGTCGATCAGAAGATGAAAACAGAGACAATTTTCAGCAAACTTACAAAAACTTAACTCCATTTCGTAGATACAGCGAGTAACAAGGCAAAAACTAGCAAGAAACCAGATAGACAACCGTACCCCACTTGATCACCAGAAGCCATTAACATCTGCAAAACAAATAAAACCTTCCACCCAGTCTGTTCCCTCCACTGGCACTATCTTCACTCTTTTCTTCAAAAACTCCACTGCCACGTCTGCAAGTGTGCGATGCCGGGACAATTCAGAGCCTTTGAGATCCAAAAGAAAAGGGTAAATCTTGATAGCGTCATCCGAGTCCCACATAGTGGCCAAGTCCGCAGGGCGTGGTATGCCCTTACCCAAGAGAGCCGCCTTTAGAGTAGTGTCGATGCCCCCGAGCAAGTCCTTCCGAAACAGTCGCACCAACAAATCCTTAGCCATTGACTTCGGGGTAGCAATATCCAAGAGCGAAGCAAGAAACCTGGATGATATTTGGGCATTGTCCCTTGCAAATTCTTTTCGCTCTAAATGTTCCTTTCCAAG
The DNA here is from genome assembly GCA_007258455.2 of Sequoia sempervirens. Lineage (NCBI taxonomy): Eukaryota > Viridiplantae > Streptophyta > Pinopsida > Cupressales > Cupressaceae > Sequoia > Sequoia sempervirens. The sequence goes on from VDFB02236864.1 coordinate 63,613, forward strand.
GACCATTTTCACTGCCGCAACCGTCGCCGGATCATCTTCGAGCAAGATTCGTTTGAGACGCTGGTCCGTTACCTCCCGAAAGGCAATTTGCCTTTCCGTTGCCACTAAAGAAACAGGGGTGTCGACCCCGAAGGATTCAAGACCTTCCACCGATATAATAATGGTGAACTTCGATTTCGACAGCCTCGCCATTGCCGAAGATGCACCCGGAGCACCCTGCAACAAAAACATAAAAACAAAAACCAGGGAGCTGAACCTAAATTTAGGAATGGGCTTCCTAAATTTAACATGAAACCTCAATAATGAACCGTCAGTCATCGTATACGGATACAGATTAAGGGCTTTGCAAATCTGTCCTTCGCATGAAAGGAAATTCCTCCCCCGCAAACCTGTGATCAATGCAATTTATGGTGCTTACCACTCGGCACGTCCGCGCACAGAATAAGGTAGGCCGTGCGCTACGTGTCCCCCAGCCGACATCGTGATAATTGAGCCCATCATTCCCCTAGACTCCCTTCAATTTGTCTGAGCAAAAAGGCGGTCGATTAATCCTTCCATTGCCATTCGCATACCGCTAAATTTGGTAGGTTGGTGTGACTACCAACGCCCGACCCGAATGCCACTCGTCCATCTCACACCCCACCACACAACCACTTAGACATCCATTTTCTATGTGGGGGACGAGGAGGGAGCCCACCCATCCGCCCACAATTTCTTTTAATTTTCTTAATATAAATGATAACTAACATATTTATATAAAAAACATTGTATAATAAATGTTGAGAAACATTATTTAATTAATGATCCCTTGGGAACTTAGACAAACCACTTTGCAGAAGCGACTACAACTTATCATGGCTTGAAGATGGCACAATCAAAAGGGTATAAGAAGGTTTGGCTTCAGGGGGACTCTCTCAACATTATTAACAATCTAAAGAAGTCTTATTTTCCCTCTTGGAGTGTTGAATCCTTGATCATGGATGGTATTGAAATCCTAAATTCCTAAGATGAGTGTTATATATCTCATATATTTTAGGGAAGGGAATGGCTTAGCTGATGTTTTTGCTAACCTTGGTGTTAGGGCTTCTAGGGTGTGGGATGTTAATGAACCCCTCCCCATTGAGGCCATTGCTTGTTTAAATCATTATTTTCAAAACTGCTAACTTGGATGATCACCTCATTAGGCTTTGGGCTTGCATGATTATTATAACATGGTAGCTAATTATATGGAGTGAAGGTGAGTTGGATCTTGATCGAGCTGATGGTACCTTGTATGTTCTTCATATGGGGCAATGTTCTAGGATCATTATTTCTCTCTACTATATACCGTTGCCACATGGATTGTGGGCATTTTTTGGCTCTCCTTGAGGTTTCTCCTAATTGCTTGCAAGGTTCTCAAGCTTCTAATTTTTGCTAATTCAGGGACCATGGGAGGCGACATAAATTAAGTAGAGCCTTTATCCTGTGATACTGTTAGGAAAAAGGAGGTGTGGGGTATACTGGAAAAAGGCAAGCTTACACTTTATCTGGAGAGGCTGCATGGTAACAACCCACAGGCTACAACCTTGTTTGCTAAAGGTTGGAATAATAGGGTTTTGAAACTAGGTGGCATAAAATTTGATGTTAATGAGGATTTTATTGCAAATATTACTCTCTCTATGAAAGGTAAGAAGGTTTAAAGAGACAAGAAAGAATCTAAGGCAACCATGCAAATTTTCTTCAAAGGGACTGGAGAACAAGAGCTGAAGTCGACCAAGAGTGGTGGGTACCAGTGTAGATTGCTCAAAGCTCTTTGGGGGGGCATTGCAGAGGAACTAATGAGGTACATTACTCTTGAAGTTCATTTTTCTATGGTTAATGCCTATCATTTTGTTCTCTTGAATCATTTCTTCCATAAGAAGAAAATTTCTTTTCCATTTTATCTCTTGGCTTCTTTGGATTATGGTTTGAAGGATCACAAAAAGAATCCTAGGAATATGGTGTTGTATGTTGGTCTTATTTTGTTGATCTCAGATTATGATAAGGCTTTTGAAGTCTCTAAGTTGCCTACTATCCCTCCTATGGGTAAGTAATAGAAGTCGGCTGAGAAATTTCGAAGGATGAGTCAATCACTATGAAAGGGAAAAAGAAGACTAAAGTCTCGGAGAAGGATTCTAATTTAGAGGAGGACACAAATTATGTACTGGATTCTCAGGCCTCCATGGAAGTAATCTCGCAACCTCATGATGTGGGTAAGTCTGGTAAAGGGGATTCAGGTCCTAACCAGAAGGGTTATGAGACCTGTAGTGAGGAAAAGGTTGTTGAAAAACTGAGTAAAAATAAGCTTGTTGCCCCTTCCACTATCCTGAAGGATAGGATTGCAACTACTGGATAGGAGACTTTGTCATTCCCTATTTTGGGAACCAAGAGAAATTAGGGTTCAAAGGAGGGTAGAAATAAGAAAATGGCTACTAGGGCTATGAGCTAGATGGTGGAAGTGCAAGCTACTCCCTTGAAGATGGCTAGTGGGTAGGGTGATTTGGACTCTTCGGGTGTTGACTTGGAGGTGTAGAAAAGAAGGAGGTCTGTTGTTGAGGAAATTGTTGACTCCATTTGCAAGATTCAAATGTCAATTGCTGAAGGTAAAGGTAAGAAGGTCTGTGGTAGCCACAAATAGGTTAGTTCTTCTCAAGAAGATGATGATGAGGTTAAGGATGTTTTTAACTTTGACCGTGAGGATGTGCCCAATGTTTTGGGGATGGCCAAGGAGGGCACTATTTCTTTGTTTAAATTGTTTAAGTGGGTGTTTCACAAGCTCAATAGGACTAATGTTAGGGTAAGGGGTGTGGTGTGCAAAGTGGGTGAATCTTCGGTTCAAAATCAAGTTGATGAGTTGTTTGATTCCTTGAAGATTGTGGCTGACAAAATGTTGAAGATGAAGCAGATCCTTGAACAAGGAATCCTAACCCTTGAAGACCATTTGGAAATGATTAGTGCGACTTTGGAGAAGGGTGGGGAGGGGACTAAATCTGCTATGAAGTATGAGTCTATGGGCATTTCTACTCCTATTGAAATGGCCAAGAAACGTAAGGAGTTCTAGTTTTTATTTTACCAAACAATACTTCATTGCTATTTATTTGTAATGGATATGTACTTCCAAGAAGGAAATCTTTTGAAGATTCTTGTCAGATTGTGAGAAGTTTAGTTTTTATACAATTAAGGAGTTTCAGTTTACTGTTGTGAATTATTGATCAGTAGTGCATAGTTGATATTTCTCGTGGGTGCAACAACTCGACCAAGGGCCACTCAAGGTATTGTCAATCCATCTTATTTTATGTACTAGATTAGATGTTCATTATTGTATCTATTTATTTGAATTCTCACTTGTATGTATGTGAATTCCATAAATGATATTTTATAGCATGAATTGCATTTGGTAACATGTTGAGTCTATCTCCAGAGAAGTTAAAAAAGTTAGTAGTCATAATTCAATAGTATTAATTAGGTGTAAAGTTTAGTTTTAATAGTTATCAATTATAGTATTAAGCCAAAGATGCCCATAGCATAAACAACATATTACGTTAGTTCACTTGTTTTCCAATTTAATGTGTTATTTTCCTCTTCCAACATTTACTATTTTTGTACAAGTGTAAACCACCTATACTCATTGATATAGGCTCTGTAGAGTCCATAAATGCACATGTACAGTACTAGCATCATGAAAAGCTTATGAATCTTGGTTGATAATTAAATGAAGCCTTTGTCAGGGTTTAGTGGACTATTCAATTAGGAACCTATCCTCTAAATTATGTGTGCACTCATAAACACCAAGTTGATTGAACATTATAAAAGCATACATGAACTATTCAAGGTCTTTCACCAAGAAGGTTAGAGGAGACAAGAAATCTTCCATGAGCAAACCATTCAATGGAGTCTCTAGAGGAAAACTAAGCAACATTCTGTCAAATATGAAGGAGGATATCATCAGCCACTTGGATACACAATTAAACACCTCCATGTGAAAAAAAAAAACAAGAAGAGGTTGAAGCAGCCCTTGCAGAATACTGCCCACATTGTAGATAGATAAAGACTAATTGTAAGTGCAAGAAGGTGGCAAGTATCTCTTAATACAAGCAAGGAACATCAAACTTTCATGCATTGCAAGGTGGAGATGGACAAGTATTATACATATCTCAAAGGAAACCAAGGTAGCCAAGACAAGGTACGCCCTAAGGTCCTTTGAATTATAACATGTCATTTCTGAGTAACAGTGCAAATTTTCCTGGTTGGAACACTCAATTTTGGGCCAATATGCAAAACCAACAATGGTCAATGCCTCAATCCAATTGGAATCAACAACAACAAAACATGTGGCCACCACAAAATTACCAAGGATCTAACTATAATTCTCAATGACCACCCCAACCAAACCAATGGTAAACTTAGTGGCAAAAAGGTCAGCAGTGGCAAAATCAAAACATGAATTATCAACAACTACAATAACCCTTGTAGCCACAACAACAAGCCATTATTCAAAACCCAACAAATCTAGCACCACAACCACCTAGAGCACCTCAATTGCTAGCATAACCTACACCTAACCCCAATAACAAGCTTATTTAGCAGGCTTATACTAACAAATTTATTCAATACCCTACCTATGGGGTTGAGATGAGTGATGTCCACCTTAAATTAGAGAAAATGTTGGTTGGGCCTTCATCTCCTCACATCATTGAATTGGTTGATGAGGAACCCCCAGTAAAGACCTTGGACAACCAACCTAAGGAACCTAAGTCAAATCAGGTTAACCCAACCAATTTAAGTCTAGGGCCTTCATTCCCTGAATGATTGGCAATTCAAAGACATCAAATACAAGATAAAATTGACCTGTTAAGACAACTTAAGGTTGTTTGCATCAAAATAACCCTTATACAAGCCATTAAGGAAGTTCTTATCTATACTAAAATAGTGAGAGCTATGCCTTAAAAATCCAGGCATGAAGCAAAAAGACCTTCAGACTATACATGACTTAGGACAACTTGCAAACATTATGTTGGGAAAATAATTATCCCCAAGTATGCAGACCCTAGGAGCCCTATAGTGGATGTCAAGATAAATGACACTCTCATTAACAACGCTTTAATTGACTTGGAAGCATCTATTAATGTAATGACCAAAGAGACCATGAAGTTGTTATAGTTAAGAGAACTCAAACCTACACCTGCTATTCTATAGTTTGTAGATAGGTCCACAGTTAAATTTGATGGTATCATTGAGGACTTGGTGATAACATTGGATTCATGGAAGTACCTTGCAGACTTTATGGTATTGCAGCCTAAAGCTAATCTTGTAGGTTATTCGCTCATATTAGGAAGACCTTGGTTGGAATTAGTAGATGCCTTCATAGGTTCCAAGTCTAGGAATATGATCATTTTCAATGGAAATGTGACTAAGAAATTAGTCCTTTATCCACCATCCTAGCCAAATGCAGACCTAGAATAAACCATATGGCCTACCCTAGATGAGGAAGATCAGTATTCCTTACAAGTCCTGATGACTATTGAATGCAACCCGTTGTTAGAAAACTAAGATGAAGATGACTTGATAGCAAACATCATGAAAAATAACTATGGTAGGGACCCACATCATCATGACTGTAACATGTCTACAAGATATTTTTCAAAATATAATCCTTGCCAATCCATCTAAGTTAGTCTCCCAAATTTTTCATACTTTTTTACCACACTGATGTGTTCCAAACATAACAAGACTTGGCATCTCTTTTGTTCAAGCATCATCCTTGACTTTAGAGATAATGCTAAGTAAAACATTAAATTTTAACAATCAATTGACTGATATACAATAGACCTCACTAATGAATGTGTTGCAAACACACACAACAACCTTTACATGGGATTATCACGACACGAAGTGGATATACCCAAACTTATGGATGCATAGAATTTACATCAATGATGATTTTACACTAGTTAGACAACCCCTACGGAGGATGAACCCTATAGTTTGAGATACAGTCAAATCAGAATTGTAAAAATTTCTTGACGCAAGCTTTATCTATCCTATCTCTAATATTCAATGGGCATCACCCCCAGTAATTGTCCCTAAAAAAGGAGGAAAGTGGAGAGTGTGTGTAGACTACCATGAATCAAATGATGCAGCTAGGAAGGACCACTTTTCACTCCCATTCATTGACTAAGTACTTCATTCATTAGTAGGCAAGAAGTATTTTTCCTTTTTGGATGGATTTAGTGGCTACAATCAAATTAAGATAGCCCTAGAAGACCAAAACAAGTCAACTTTCACATACCCTTGGGGTACATATGTTTATTTTGTCTTGCCATTTGGGCTATGCAATTGACCAACCATCTTTTATAGGATAGTACAGAGTATATTGGACCCAGACTTTGCACATGATTCCATGGAGGTTTACATGGATGATTTCACAACCTATGGAATGCCTATGTTGAAGCATTTGGCAATTTGAAGAAGGTACTAAAGAGGCGTTAAGAAAATAGCTTGTCCCTAAGTCACAAGAAATGCTACATGATGATGACTAAGGAGATTGTATTAGGACATTTTGTGTCAAATGAAGGAATTCAAGTTGACTCCAACAAAATTGAGGTGATATCAACACTCCCTGTGCCTCAAAGACAAAAAGATGTTAGAAGTTTCCTAGGACACGTGGGGTATTATAGGAGATTCATCCAAGACTTTAGCAAAATTGCAACCCCACTATTTGTCTTACTATCAAAAGATGTTGAATTTGAATGGACAACTGCTTGTCAACATTCCTTTGAAGCACTCAAGGCAATATTAACCAAAACCCTTATCTTGAGAGGACCAAATTCGAGCTTACCTTTCTATATCCATACAAATGCCTCTAATTTTTCCATAAGAGTTGTACTTGGACAGAAGGAAGGAAACAAAGAGTATGCCATATATTACATCAACAAAAATCAACAAGGGGAAAAACTCAATTATATAGTGACAAAGAAGAAGATGTTGTAATGCCCCCGCCACGCAACCCTAGGGGAAGTTGCAACTACTAAACAAATGCACAATTTTTTTTTGTTTAATTACAAATACAAGTATGATCACAACCCCACGCCAACAATCCCCTAAGGTTACGAGACAAAGATAATTAAATCACAGATTAATACAACATGCATGAAATGAAACATAACAACATTCACTTAACTAATTAAAGCACATACATTCCATACATGAGATTTTCATTAAGACCATGAGATCCATCATGGTTACCAATGACAGAAGTTATATAATTACAATTACATCTCTCATTCCCAGAATGAGGTAATTCAATAACATGATTGTTTATTACAATTTTCCACCTCGATAATAATGAGGGGTAAATAAAATACAAGAGCAACTAGCATAAATGAAACCAAGGTAGCAATTGGAATTCCATGAGCTCTCCAACACGAAAGTCTCATCCTCATAAGCCAATGCCAAAACAATGGAGTAAGGTGCACGTTCCACCCAACCATGTGATACCCAAAGGCTCACCCCCCGTGCTAGGAGAGAGTAACAAGGGTTTTAGGTCAAGACCAACAACCTCTAAACATAGGCAACATGACTCAACTGAAAAAGGATACAAACATGACATCACATGGCACAAAGGTTACTATGCTTCCGGTTTTGAAATAGTAATCACATCACGAATACAAACATAATGTAGACTTAGGAGAAGTGTCATCACAATGTCGCATGGGATATCCTAGCAAGTCTTCCTAGGTCTCGGCCCCCATCTCGGGATATCCTGGTAACCTCTAACGACTCCCGGCCCCACATGCAAACCAATGTAGAATCAGTTATCTTTCAAAGGGACAAGATAACGATCTTGCCATTCCAGGCCTTCTCATCTCATTCCAAGTCTATACAAGCACTTGCGTCCATGAGCGAGGCAAAATTAATCTTTTTAAATGTTGGTACCACCTATGCTAATTAATTGGTTTAGGTTTTCACTGAATTAACCAACTTACATTGAGATCTCCTGGCACCACTTTGTGTGTCGGCCCTCAATGCAAGCCACTTCTCTAAGACAACACGTGGAACTACGCCACCACCAAAGGTACTCAAATACGACCTAGGGATAATGAATCCCTAACCATGACATGAAGTAGATAAAACCCGCCCAAGATAATTAGATATAACACTGGACGCACGTAAGCGCTACCCATGGAAAACAAGGTTGAATGACATGCTGACAACCCCAAAACACATAAAAGATGACTCAATCTGGAAGACTTACGAGAACTGACTCAACACCCAACAAGAATAAGTACCCCACGACGAAAGAAAGCTTTCAAACAAAATAAGGTAATCTACCTTCGGATTTCGTAAATCCAATCATTCATCGCATTAGTGCATTTAAACAGTTTAAATAACTAGGTTCTTGCACAATCACATAAGGGTTTGAATGTTCGTTTGATTCTTGTTGACGCAATACACACAATATCTTTAAATCAATTTCTTTTCTTTTAATAACCAATAATTTCCCATAAAACAACTTTCATTTATCCCTTAACAATTAACTCATTATAATTTAAATATTCCTTTCATTTAGAAAATAAATCACATTTAAAAATACATATATATTTATTAAATATCTATATAATCAGATATACATATATATACATACACATATTGTAATATATATATTATATAATATTATTAAATTATTACATATAACATATATATTAAAATATATATATAAATTATATTTTAATTGACAAAATAAAATATTGAAAACAAATTTCATATTATATATATTAAATATAAAACATATAATATACAATATGTTATATGTTTTATATTTAATAAATATAATAAATGAAATTTAAAAAAAAGTAAATTTTAAACCAAACGCCATCCACATTTTAGGGTTCGGTCGCGCCCTGTTTGAACAGGGGACGCAACTCCCATGAATGGGGGCGACGACCTGTGTAGGCAGTGACGACACTGCCTCCACAGGCAGCCGTCGCCATTCTTGGGGCGACCGAGGGTTTAAACCCTCCCCCAATACACATAGCCCATCATTTAAAACAATCCACCATGCGGATTTTCACACGCCTTCGACTGGTAAAAAGGCAAAAATTCTGGGTAAAACCCAGACTGGTAAAAAAACACAGTTTCTCATTGTTCAATTTTTTTTTTGATATAAACATTTCACAAATAAATAAATGTATATGTATTTGCATATATATATACGTATATATATGTATATATCTATATATATATGCATATACATAGTCATAATAAATGACTGTAAAAATGCTTATTTTCCATACCCAGATTGAGCAAATGCTTAATCTAAGAATTACAATAATTTGACATTGAAATTGCAAGATTTAACACAAAAAATAAAGATTTCTCACAATATGAATTGAGATCTTTCCAAGAAATTACACTTTCAAAGAAAACCATTGAATTTCCATGCTTGTTTTCAAGATTTTCATAGATAGTTTTCATTCACTTTTTTTTTTGTTTTCACTAAGTTTGAGAGTTCTTTTGTTCAAATTCAAATGAAGATCTTCTCATGGGTTTTCAATCAAAGTTTGAATTCCATTAACAAATTGAACCATTTCAAACAAAAAGCAATAGGATTTCAAAATGAGATTGCATAATAATAAAAAAACATGGAACCTTTTGTTTTTCTCCAAGCTATTTGAATCCTTCAATGGAGGTTGCTCTCCTTCAAATTTTGCTTCAACCAATCTTTCCAATCCTTCTTCAAAATTTTCTCCAAGAATTTTCAAGTTTCTTGTTGCTCTCCAAAATTACCATTTTCAAAAAAAGATCATTCAAAAAAGAAAATGCATTTCCTTATGCCCTTCTCCAAAATTGTCAAACCCCTAGTTTGGGTTCACCCACCATAGTTATTGCTATTTTGGATATTTTTGGATATTTTCATTTTTTGAAATTTACTAAAACAATTCTATTTCCCATTTCAAATGCATAACAATTATTTAAAACAAAATTCTATTTGCACCCCAAAAGCCAATTAAATTCTCTTTTATCCACAAAATTGAATTTGCTAATTGCATAATTTAACAAAAAAAAAAAAAATTATTTTATTTCAAGAGGAATGCAAGGCAATTACTATTTTTTGATTTGCCACAATATCTATTAATGCTAACACAATTGAACTAATTTAATTAATCAACAATAAATCTAATTCATGATTAGGTAATTTTATTGATTGAATTAAATTAATTAATTAATTAATAAACACTCTTTTATGAATTTTGGCAATAAATTTAAATAAAGCAAAAACCATTTCACTAGGAAATTTAATCATGCAAGCAAAGAGAGACGAGACGACAAGAAAATAATTTATCCCAACTGACAACCCGACGACCACTATGGCTAGGGTGATGTCACGACACAGAAACCCAAGCTACTATCTCCCAATTGTTTTTCGTTGAATAAGGGACATGCTCAAACCTGCGAAATCAGGTGGAGTCAATGTCCTATACCTGCATCCTGCACACAACACGAGTGTCAAACATGCATACATATATATATAAATATTAAAACACACCGTGAAGAGGGAATCGCGGAATCACAGGGCACTCGCGTGCGAGTGATGTGATCCCGTCCCCTTCACCAATACAATATTGCTAACTGACTCTTCTATTCATCAATGGTATAATCAAAGCATAAAGCATCAATAATTCACATACACGATAATTTTAATCCATAACATGAAATAGTAATATCATTTGAACAAAGTACCATCACATCAAAACACAATATTTACATCACTTATTAATGAGCGGTCAAAGTAATCAAGTTACAACCAACGTGCTGACAACGCAAAACATACATAACGAACACTGTTCGATCAAAAGAACAAAATGGAGGGGTGTTATAGATGTTGGTAGTAGTTTATGCAATAAACAAATTCAGACATTATATTACAAGGTATTTAGTGTTCATACATATTGACCATACATCAATAAGGTATCTCTTGAACAAACTAGTGGTTGGTGGAAGACTTGTCAAGTGGTTACTATTGCTTCAATAATTTAGCATTACTATTGTGGATAAGCCAGGAAAAGTAAATGTAGTGGCATATTTTTTATCCAAACTATCAACCAAATCAAAAGAAGATGTTGTTTATGGTTCATTCCCAAATGTGCATTTATTTGCTCTATCTTTGCATACACCTTGGTATGCAAATATTGCCAACTATCTTGTAGTAAGAAAGACACTGCCCCATTTCTCACCAAGAAAAAAGAGGTAATTGGTTCACAATAGTTTTCCCTACTCATGGATAGCCGAAGACTTATTCTATATAGGCCCAGAAAACATAATAAGAAGATGTGTCCAAGAAGATGAAGTATATGAAATCCTCAAAGCATGCCATTATGAACCTTGTGGGGGACACTTTGCAGCAAGGAGGACAACTCTTAAGATTCTCAACACTGGTTATTATTGGCCAACTCTTCATAAAGATGCAGTGAAGTACACTAGGAACTATGATAGATGTTTGAGAATGAGAAGGCCAAAAAAATAGATGAAATGCCATTGTAGCCACAATTAGCAATAGCACCATTTGACAAATGGGGACTAGACTTTATTGGCCCAATTTCACCAACATCAAACAAAAAAAAATACATACTAATCTATACAAATTACCTTACAAAGTGGGTGGAAGTTAAGGCTTTATAGTTTGCAAGAGATGAGAATGTGACAAAGTCTCTCTATGGAGACATATTCACAAGATATAGAGTTCCAAGAGAAATTGTCATAGACCAGGGACCTTAGTTTACATCAGAACTGATCACAAAATTGGTTCAAGAATATGAGATCAGACACAAAAAATCCACACCTTACCACCCTCAAGCCAATGGGAAAGTGGAAGTCACAAATAGGGAAATTGAAAACATTCTTAGAAAAATAGTGCAAATTGATAGGAAGGACTGGGCATCTAGATTGTCTGAGGCAGTTTGGGCTTATAAAAAAAACTTGAAAGACCACAACAGGATTTACATCATATGAACTAGTGTATGGGAAGAAAACAATACTTCTTATAGAATTGGAGTATTAAACATTGAGGACAATAGTCACATTGGGCATGGATTTGTCAACAACACAACATGAGAGATTGTATAATTTGAATGTCCTAGATGAAATTAAAATGGAAGACATACACCACATTGAAGTTGTCCAAAATCAAAGAATCTTTTGGCATGATTAGTTTATTAAGACAAATGAATTTAGTCTAAGTGATTGGGATTGTTTCATGACTCCATATACACAGATTACAAAGGAAAATTGCAAACCAGATGGCTTGGGCCATATGAGATAAAACAAGTATTTCCAAATAGAGTAGTGCAACTATAAAAAAATGATGAAGTTAGGTTCTCATTACCAGTTAATGGACATAGATTGAAGCTTTACAAGAAACCATTGCAAAAGGATGACTTCTTTCTTACATTAATTCAACACTTTGTACCTACAATTGAAAATTTAGCAATAGAGACAAAAGTTCTACAAATGAATCAGTGGATGAGCTACATAGCTCACCCATTGATGTTCCATGGGAATGATTTCCTCACATATTTCACATACACACACAACACAAGTGACAAACAACAACATTCATTGTAACATGCCCATTGTTCCACCCATTGATTCTTACCATGTTTAACCCACACGTGAACAGATATAGCAATTAAATTTTTATTTTATAATCCAATAACAATATGCATATTTGAAATAGTCTCATTCCAAACTTTCCCATTGCATTACAACGAAACGTTACAAGAACCCAAGTAATGATTCCTTATTACATAATTCCTTTTATGCCTTGCATAACCACCCCATTATTGTTTTGGGATAAAATGGGTCCCCCTTGTATTTGTTTTGTCTTTGGTGTTTTTTTTGGGCCTTAGGAGTTGTTCATTTTTCTCCTAAGTCTTTCTTTCTTCTAGTTTGGCAGAAGTGGACTCAGAATGGAAACTAGACTTAGAAATTTTCTTTGGTTCCGAATTTGGGTTTCGTTCTGGTTCCAGGTCCGCCCTGCTTCCTTGTTCTTTTGATTGTTTGTTGGTGTGTCTTGCACTCTTGTGTTTGTTTCTCCCTTGAGTTGCTTGTCATTTTCCTTATGTTTTGTCTTTTCCTGAGCGGAAGTGGAACTGGAGTTGGGGTCAAACTTGGAACTTTGGTAAAATTTCCCGATTTTGTTCCTATTTTGATTCTAACTCTGCTTGTTTGCTTTATTTTGTTGTTTTCATTGGTTTTTGGGCCGGGTCCAATTTTTGTTCTGGTCCCACTTCCCATTGTGTTTGTTGTCATTGTCTTGGTTCTTGTTCCTTTGTTAGGACTGAAACTGAAGTTAGAACTGAACTTGGAACTTTGTAAAAGTTCCAATTCTGGTTTTGGTTTCGTCTTAGTTCCGCCCCCCGTTTCCTTTTGTTGTTTGTTCTTTGTCGCAGAACCGAAACTGAGTTTGGAGTTCGATAAGAAACTTGTCAAATAATTTCTTGTTTTGTTATGGATTTGGGTTCGCATCCACCCTATCTTTGGTGTTCATGGGAGTTAACTAATCATTTGCATCATTCGCTCCGCCCCTGATCTACCACATTTATTGCATTAATTGTAGGCTCTTCACACACACGAAATGATTTTAAAACCTTAATTAAGGTTAATTGGCTCATTATCCTTGTTATTTAAGTTGTTCTAGCGAACCTGAGTCAGGAGAACTTTGAGAAGAGCGATTTGATTGCGGAGGTGTGGTGGTTAACGAATTTCTATCGAGTTTCAATCTTTCCTTGTGGGTGTCTTGAGGTAGGGTTTCTTTTCCCTTCTTTTCTTGTTTTTGCTTTGTCATTTCGTTTTTGTGTTTTTTTGAGTTGTGTTTTCACGTGTTCACAAAACCCTTTTTCTGTGAATCTTCACTTGTTTCTTAGTGTCTTTTTGGGTTTTGTTTTTGTCCTTTTTTTTCCCATTTTTTTTTTCTATCTTTCCATTTGTTGTTTTCTATTTTGTTGTCGCTTTCGTGGTAGGTGCATTTTGTCGTGCCCTAGTTCCTAACTAGGGTTTCCATTTATTGGGGTTTTATGTACTTTGAATGTTTTAAAATCTGTTTGGAAATCCCTCTGATCTTAATTCTATGTTGATTTTGTGATTTCTACATTGGGTTTGTGATGCCCTAATTTTCTGAGTCGACGTGTCATGCAAACTAGGGTTTGCTCGACAACCTTTACAAAATATCTTGCCCTAGGGTTAAAATCGGTCTTTATACGGTTAAGGGGTGGGGTTAAGCCCCTCTATTTGGATTTCCTTATAAACCCATGCAACCTAGGTTCCTAAATTCATGTGACCATATCTTCAAAAAATGTGCTATGTTTTTCATATTAAACTGGTGGAAGCAGACTCAGGAGTGAACTTGTCCCGAGGGTGTTTTCCATTAAGGTTCATTTCTAAAATGATCCCACTTCCGGCCATTGTGGATTTTGGTCTTCATACTTTTCCTTAAGTGGAGCTGGAACTGAAGTAGAGGTCAAACTTGGAACTAGTGATTAGTTTCGGGTTTAGTTTCAGTTTCGATCTTGGTTTCAATTTGGTTTTGATTATGATCCCGACCTCGCTTTATGTTAGAATTGTTTCTTATTCTTGATTCTTCTGTGACTCCACTTCCAATGAAAAAGAAATTTGGCTAAGTATGAAGGTTGTGCTGAGGAAGTAGAGGATGGTATTAGATGATGTATTGATTTTATGCTTTTTGTTCATCTAATATAGGGTTTTATTGTAGAGATAATAGATGTCAGGAGCATCGGAAGAGGCTTCTCAAAGGAGCCAACTTGTAGAAACTTCAAGGCAAGGAGCCAAACCGAAGAAGATCAAAGTAGAACAACTCCCTTATACTCTGAGGTATAAGCATGCAAGTCCTACCATCATAGCCAGCAAGGTGGACTCTAATTGGGCCGATATCACTGACACAAACTTGGGGCCCTTTAACTATGAAGAGTTATATGAGGAAACTTTCACTAAAGATGTCTCACGAAGGACATAGAGGATTGTTCAGTCTAGTTTGGCAGATGTTTCCCTCTTCCCATTGTCTGTCCAATGTCTGGAGTTGATACTAGCAGCAGCTGAAGCCTACAATCCTGCTACTAGGCAGTGTATGGATTTGTAGGGAAATGTCATTATTGATTTAACACCATAGATGATCATATTTATGTTCAATGCTCCTGCTCCACAAAATCCTAGGTAGCTTAATGAAGCAGAGGAACTAAAGCTTTACAGTGACAAGAATGAAACTAGCAGATCTCACATGAATAAGAATTGGATAAGAGTGGAGAAGAAGTCTTTAGCCAAGCTTCTTGATCAGCCTAAACGGGCATACTTCTACAAGGAGGTTGTAGACATAATAATGATGCTCTCCAGAGCATTTGGGAAGAGGAATGCCTCCCATTTTAAAGAGTGGATTTTCCCATTCATCTAAACTATCTTAGATGGCAAACAATAATTTGACTAGTCCATGATTGTGTCAGAATGCATACACAATCAAATGCTTAGAGTGAGAGAAACCAAGAGTTTCTTTATGACCTCTTATGTGATTTATGCAGCTGCCAGAAGGGGCATCTTTCCTCGGTTGAATGCAGTGGATATATTAGGAGAAGCCCAAGGATAGAAAAAGGTGCAGGAGCATTATGATCAACTCACCTTACAGGATTTTGAGCCACATTACAGAAGGGTTAATGATGCATTCTTACATGTTATCATTAACCGACTAACAAGAGATGTTGGTTATAGACTGAGCAGAGAAGCCATGGCCTTCATCAATGAATGGGGACACTAGTTTATTCAATACCCTATATTTACTTACTTTAGGTTGGGAGGTTTTGATGGCCATCCTCATTTACTCCCTGGATATTGCAACAATAGGATTGTTTTAATGGAATTTATCTATAAAGCTTTAGCAATTAACTTCAAGTTTGCTAATAAACATAAGACTGGCTGTCATAAGTTCCCCATGAAGTTGGGTGAGTATAGTTGTCCACATCTTGTGGTAGCTAAGGTAGTTTGTGATGAATTAATTCAGTTGAAGCTAGGTTTGTATACTTCCAGGAAACATTTTGATCCTAAACATAGGATGTAGGGGTTGCTACCCACTATTTTTGAGAAACACTTTAATCTACTGGAGGATTTTTGGATGGATCTTTAGGATGAGTATGATCTCAGGAGGAGGAATTATGAAAGACTGCCTATCCCACTTATTGTTGAGTATGGGGTAAAGGAAGACATCCCATAGATGTTATTAGATGATGGGGTCAATTTGGATCCCCAATATGAGGCAGAGAATGTAGGCACCAAAGATCTTGATCCAATGGACTGGAATGTAGAAGAATCTATTAACATAAAACATGTTACAAGACTAGTTTTGGATAGGAGCATTCATTGGGTTGTCATGAGGATTAAGGAGCCAGAGGCTCAGACTTCCAAGAAAAGAAAGGCTGCAAGTACCACTTAAGGGTACAAGAGGACAAAGAGAAGAATGGCTCCTAAGGAGCCCCTAGAGTTCTTCCCTCCTAATTGTGGAGAGGAAATTGAAATTCCTGCTCAAGATCCTCCTGAGGCACATGAAGAACAAATTGCAATAGAACTAGGTGCTTCAACATCTCTTGCAGGGGAATCATCAACTCAGCCCCTTGTCACAGACCAGCCAAGTGGAGGAATGCCTATGGGAACTCTCCATAGGGAAGTTGAGTTATTGAAGGAGAAGGAGCCTAAAATAGAAATCCATGATATAGATATAGATTCTGAGGCTACCTCATCTGGCAAGGAGACTCATGTGGTGGCATCTCTTGATTAGACTAAGGATGTTGAGACTGAAGATATTTTGACTGAAGAGGACTAATGAAAGCTATTTGAGGACACTAAAAGGGAAGCAAATGCCAAGGCACAAGATGAGGCATTAGCTAAACAAAAGGAGATTGATGCTAAGGCAATTTCTGATGCATTGAATTAACAAGAATTGGAAGCTTAGGCCAAGGCTAGTGAATTAGCCAAATAGCAACAACAAAGGGAGCAAGAGCTCAAAATGAAAGAAGAAAGAGACAAATTGGCTGTTGCAAAAGATTCATGACCTTGAGGAGGAAAAGGCTGCTCAAAGAAGAGAAAAATAAGCCCTTGAGGCTAAATTCAAGGCTGTGGAAGAAGCTCATAGAAAGAGGGAAGAGAAAGAATGCTTATTGAGGGAGAAGGAGGCTGTAGAGCTTGCTCTGTATGAGAAGAAGTCCAAAGAAGCATGGGACTATGTCAAGGAATTGAAGAAGCAGAGAGATTAGATGTATGAGCAAGAAAATTTGAATAAGGAGTTGGAAGCCAAAAGGTTGCAGGAACAAAAAGATAAGGAAGAGCCTAAGAGACTTGCACAAGAAGAGGCACAAACAAAACAACAAAATGTGCAAGAGGTTGACTCTCAACCTAGGATTACTATATTGCAACCTTTATCTTCTGCAACTGCGGCTTCTTCTTCAACACAAGTGGTCACTACTCTTGTTGCCCCTACATGGTTGAAACTTGATTTAGAGAAGAAACAGATAGTTCAACTTCAACCTCTCAATTGGGATGAGATGATGAAGGAGATTGAAAAGGAAAGACCCAAAAAGAAGGCTAGAGTTCTTCACTCCACCAAGCTCACGGATGCAGGGGAAATTATTGTTGAATGTGCAATTTTGGTGGTGGATAAGGACAAAGATAACATGTAGATAGCTGATTACCAATTGGGTACTGTGAATTTTGGGAGGCCTACAAGGAACCAACAAATGAATCTCATTGATATTGTAGCTTCCTCCACCAAATCCAGAATGATCAAGGACAAGCAAAAGAAAGATGAGCTCAAAGCCCAATTGAAGCAGCTACATAAGTTCTTAAAAGATGTCTCCACCCTAGTGTCTCAACAAGTTATTGCTCTGGAAACCTTGGTCTTACTAAGCAAAAGGGAAGCCGATGATTTAGTGCAAATGAGGAGTAAGGTGGGGATGATTGATAGATGGATTGATAAACTCAATCAAGAGGTTGGTAAAGTGCTAATTGATGGTTTCAAAGTTCATGAAGGAGCACTTGAGGTGGTAGAGAATGTGAACCAACATGTTGAAGTCCTAGAGAAACAAGAGGAAGAATATAGAGAATATGTTAAGAAATTGAAGGACATCAACAAAGTGCCAAAGTCAAC
>VDFB02236865.1:0-10620 GCA_007258455.2 Sequoia sempervirens
TTAGCCCAAAATGCAAAACTAACATACATTGAGGACACCACGGACCATGGGGCGTAAAATAGAAATTGCCAATAAAACAAAGATTCTACAATTGAATTCCATTTGTACAAACCTATAACCATGAAATAAAAAAACCCTTGTTTTTAGTGTAATTCTTGAGGGTTTATTGGATGTAGCACTTCCACAACCTTTCAGACTATTCCACCACCTTAGACACCTTTATTTAGACCCCAATATGCTTAGAAAACAAAGAAAATTCTGGTATCTCAAATATTTTTGCAAACCCTAGGGTAAAAACTCTATTTTCAAGTTGAAAAAACCACCATTTTTAGACCTTTAACTCTTCATTTTATTTCAAACATAGTTCTCCATGCGCTTCCACTCTTGAAATAGCTATTACATGTAATAACATTTTCTACATAAAGTTTTTTATACAAAAATGCTTGAATGAAGCGTACTTGCAGTGAGAAAACACAAGAAAAAAGTAAAATATAGGCCGAGCAATTGAAACTTTATGGATTCAAGAAAAAACTCCTTCAACCAAACTTTGTCGAGCCTTGAAGGCCTTAGGAGTACACCTACATAACCCATGATACCTCATATAATTCCTCCAATTTACAAAGCAATGGGAGGATAAAACCATGTAAGTGGTTTCCCCAAACTAATTGCCACCAAAACCATTCTTGATAGTTTAAAACCATGAACCACCCCAACATGTAATTATGATAGCACTCAAGATAGAATCCATGAATAGATAATGTATTTGACCAATAACTCATCGAGAGCACAAATTCCCAAAACTAGCCCTCCACTATGAACATATCAACTAAGTAGGAACCCATAACATTATGGAAAGATGATCCACTTCTCCCAATGTAACTCCCAAGCATTACATGTGAGAGATGGTCAATTCCATTGATGGCAATGATTGTGTGACTCCCATTGATGACCTTCTTTATTCAATGCCATTACAACAATATCCCAAGCATTCCAAAGAATACTAATGAAAACAATATTTCACTCAACACCTCATGATAATTCAAGTACTCATTCTAACAATACAAGATATTTACACATCAAATTGCAAGTGAATATAATTTACTATATCTTAACATAAAAAATGCAAAACCTAATAGAAAAATGTATCAATCACGTACAAGGATGTATAAGAAAGTTCAAATTTGAAAATAGAATGTAAACTTAGAAAACTATAGATTTGAAAACCTTAATAATGTAAAACCCTAAAAAGAAGGTTGGATCAAGTGTAGGATTGGTTGGGCTCAACAAAATATAAAGAAAAAAAAAAGTTTATTTATGAAGTTAACCTAGGATAATTAAGTAAATGCAATCAATCAAACACAATCAACCTAACATAATTAAGGGTTGATAGGGGTATTTGATAATTAAGGTTTGATAAGGGTATGAATGTTTATCTTTGATCTACTCTTGAATATCTAGGGACTTGGTGGTATTTAGAAATATCATAAGGGTTGTTGATTTCTCATGGGGAGGCAAGTTCTCCTAGATCAATCCCCAAAAAGTGAAACAAGATTAAAAATAGTTGGCAAGCACTCTAGATGTTCAAATTTGTTACTCATTTTTATTGCATTGAATCAAATGTCTCACTATTAATTGCTCCAATGCTATAAGATAAATGAATGTTTTCATGATTATAATGAATATATTGTATGTTATTAATGCTAGCATATATCATCAAATTATGCCAAACATGTGTTTAGTCAACTCAAAGTGGGTGAATGATGCCACTTAGCCAAAGTTTGAATTTTGAATTTTAAAATGAAAGGGAATAGGTTTGTGACCATGAGGTCACCCTTGCAATTGAAGAAGTGTCCTAGAATGGGTTAATAGTTAAATCTAAGTGGCTAACAATCAATTCTAGGTGGCTAATGGATAAATGAGGGCATACCCATTGGTGAATGTGATAAATGGGAAAATAAGGTAAATGTATAGATGTGTGTGAATAAGAATAGGATAGGGCTAATTGTATAGTGATTTAAGTATGCAAATTGATAAAAGGCTAGAGAGATGAGCTTGAATTTACATGTTGAGTCACTACGTACACATGTATCAAGACATTTCTTCAAAATAGATACAAAATTATGTGGGAAATGACATGGTATGCACAAGTTTTACTGTTACAATTACACACATATTGATTTACAAATGCTTTGCATATGTTATAAATTTACTTCAAAATTAATACCTATTAATAATTATTCTTTAAGAAAACATGATTATGTATTCTCTAATAAAAATTTCACCATAACAAGACTTCTTGCAATTACTTCAATTGTAGCATACATAATTTCATATTGCACCTATCAATGTGCCCATTACATCTTCACATGTGATTGCTATTATATGTATGTCTCTTCAAAAACATAGATGGGTTAAGCTCTCTCCTTACTCTTTGAGTAAGAGATAGATTAGAGATAGTAGGGGAGAGGACTAGATAGTATTACAAAACCTGGTTCAAACAAGCATACTAATAGGAAAGAACTAGGAAGAAAACCTTCGGTTGTAGCTCTATTAAGTAAAAAAATAGACCCCTTTACAAAACCTATGAGTTTCTAAAATACAAACCCCTTTACATTTTAAACATACCTCTATACAATGCCAGACATTTGACCCATATTTCAAAAAACATCACTAGGTATAGATTATGCCCATACACAATTATGACCATTTTACATTGTTTCCAATTTGAGAATTCAAATTTTACAAAATTTTCCTATTAGAGGCATTCAGGGCACAATCTTCAACAATAGTAGTATGTTCACATTCTGGACTGACAAGCACCTGTATAAACCATCAAGGTAGCTTAGAATAACCAATCTATATTATTCTAAATGACACAAAATATGATAAGATGGTAATGTAAACTATAAAATACGCTTAGAATAACCAATATATGTTGTTGTAATATGTTGCATACCTCTCCAAAAGGATCAAAGCTGGCTATTGTTGCAGCAGGTCCATGATCAATTGTGCTAGGAATATCACAAAATTGGGAAAATGAGAAATATATATTGTCACAATATAAAAGATGCTTAGACTAACATATCTATATTAATATAAACAACCTAAATGATGATGAATTGGTGATGCAAACTATAAAATATGCATACCTCTTCAAAAGGATCAGAGCTAGCTATTGTTGTAGTAGGTCCATGATCAATTGTGCCAGGAATATCGCAAAAGTGGGAAAATGAGAAATCTATATTGTCACAATAGAAAAGATGCTTAGACTAACATATCTATATTAATCTAAACAACTTGAATGATGATGAGTTGGTGATGCAAACTATAAAAGATGCATACCTCTTTGAAAGGATCAAAGCTAGCTATTGTTGCAGTAGGTCCATGATAAATAGTGCCAGGAATATCGCAAAAATGGGAAAATGAGAAATCTATATTGTCACAATAGAAAAGATGCTTAGACTAACATATATATATTAATCTAAACAACTTGAATGATGATGAGTTGGTGATGCAAACTATAAAAGACACATACCACTTGAAGGTCGAGTGTTGTTGCGGTCATGAATAAATCTTACCAAAAATATGCATAAAAGTGCATAAAAAATATCACTAATAAAGACACTGCATTGCAATGGTATATAAAATATCATTATTAGTAAAAGACACTTCATGAACTTAATTATAATGAACGCTAAGCAGTTCTGCCTTCCATTCTTAGAAAAATGCTATTCGGTGTGCTTGAAGGGTCATCTACTTTTGTAGAGTGTCCAATATTTGCTTCCATGATCAACATTACTAAGTGTCCATAGTTTTTTTTTTTTATTAACAGTGCAGCAATTAAGCCAACAACTCAACATTTATTTACTATAACAAAGGTGTGAATACATGAGAATGGTTTGTGTTTCAGGTATTCAAAATATAGGTATGCCATTCTTTCTAATCGTATGTTTTGTAACTTAAGTTCACCCATAACGACTTTCGCCGGGCACTGTAGGATACATGGAAACCATCATCATCTTCCATCCATTTTGGTAACCATGGGTTACCCACACAGCTAGGTCAACCCATGGTGAGTCCCTCTTTAATTCCCTGCCGATTACAACAGCTGCAAAAATATGTCCTAGTTGTGGTACATCTAGAAAGCGGTCATGTCGCTGAACTTTTTAGTTGTGTCAAACAATCATGGATATCATTTGAGATAAAGGATTTAGATAATATGGTACCCATGTATCCACCCACTCAATTGACTTGCATTGATCCCACTCGCATTGAATACAACTCTGACAAAAAAATCCAACTATCATGTCCAAATGGTCCATGTTCTTGCATCTAAGCTTCAAAATGAGATGCACTCCTTTTGAAGAATATTTGTTAATTTGTGTCCGATACCTCATGCCTCTCAATGGGCCGAAAAGAATTTACTTTCATTGAGATGAAATTGTCCCTCCACTGTGACAATGTTGAACTTCACGCAATCGCTATAGAACAACCCATCATTGGTACCTGCAGAATGTTCCGAATTTCTCCTTAACTAGATCTCTCTTTACACATGCACCTACTCCATCATTCTCCCATTTCCCATGTCTGCTTCAAAAGATCAACTATGAGGTAGGGCCCCTCTCTACATGCATTCTACTCAGCAATAAAACATCACAGGCATTCTTGAATTGGCTTGTTCAATTATCTGACCAAATTAGATGTTGGCCCAATGCTATATCATGCTCCTGCAAGAACTTAAAAAATTTCTTGAAACAATGTTGGACATACTCAAATGAGTGAGATCTATCATCACTCATATAAAAATGATACTCTTTGATTATCTTTCAATCCTCCTCTATAATGCTCGGTGCATGTCCTAAGCGTTATGTGGACAAAAATAACAATCTAGTGGAATTGTATCTTGAGATTTGTACCTTGTTTTAATGGGTTTTGATATTAGTTTTTCTACAAGATCAACCGATATAATAGTGCCAATCAGGAAAAGAGTCCTTACCGATCCTAAAAGTGTTGATCAATATTCGGGGCTTCTTATTTGTAGCATGCTTGGCGAAATATTGTCTTTAAAATATGAAATAAAATCCAACAACATTGCATTCTTTCATAACCAACTCACATCTAGAACCTTCCTCCTTTTGATATGTTGACTATCTCCTTATCTCTTTTTCTCAACAAGCTTCTTTCCAATTTCATGTTTGGAACTCTCATGAAAACATTGAACAAAATTTGACAAGCCACCACATTGTGAGCACTTTGCATTTAAACAATCATTTCTATAGAAAAAACAACCATCATCTCTAGAACATAAAAAAAGATCTAACAAGTCCCTTGATGATTTTGGAAGATGCATTAGCATACGCTCTGCGGCATTTCATTAGTATTATACAAAGTAGAAGCGGATATAGCATGTGGCTCATGGTACGGTGAAACTCATGACATTTTGTAACCGTGTATTATGAATCTTAAGAGGCACACAATAAAATGGCTTCAAACCCTCAAAAGTCCTTTGTGAGATTTCCATATTTTTATGTGTTTCAATAAATTTTTTGAACAACATTGTTTGGCTTGATTCTAAGAAATGTTTAGGATGTGGTGTACGGTCTCGATTTCCAATTCTTAACTTTAAAACATTCTTTGCATTGGGTGATGCTCTAGAGTTATCATGCCAAAATTGTTGAATTACCTGATTTACATTATTGGTTAGCTTCTTATCAACACATGGAAGCCTCCCGGAAAAATCCCATGTATCATTTTGAAGAGGATCATCTATTCTTTCTTTTCTTGCAAGTGCTCTATCCAAAGTTTTATGATTTATGTCAAAATCAATACAAGTTTGTCTCATAAAGCAAGCCTTTTTCAATTGATGGCTTACTAGGGCGGTTGCAATGAATCTCCGAGCAGCTCTCTTATCCTTTTCCTTCTTACTTTTTCCAATAGACTTGAGAGCATTAAAAATATTTTTGACAATAATAGAATTATTTTGGTCTTCTTGTTCACACGAATCTTCAATTTGGCTAGCAAAGGTCTCATCTTTTGCATCTTTAGCAATTGTACAAAAATTTGGCATTGCTCGGTCAATGTCTTATCACTAACATATTGGTTGAAAAGTCTTCTAGCCCACAACCGAACAGTTCATGTTGATCTCTTGCCTTCAAAATTGTTTATAATGTTCTCATCAAATTCAAGTAAGCATTTACGAGTTCTTGAAGGTCTTGAAATTGGAATGTTTTTCTTCCATACAAGGTTCTTCATTTCTCATGTAATTTGGTGAAACATAATTTACACTTGCTTCAATATTATGTTCAAAATCTTCATTTCCAACATTTCACCTTGAACATTTTCAAATATCATTTTTCAACATCTTTCAAATCCAAATTTTCACCCTGAACATTTCATTATCAATTTCAATATTTTCGGAACACAAATTCAAATATCATGTTCAACATCTTCAAATCCCAGCTTGTTTTCACCTTAATTTGTTTATCAATTTCATCAATTTCATTCTAATTTGAATATGCATGTTCCGGCATATGATTCCAACATTTTCACCTTGAACATCTTCAATTTCCTCTTCACTTGAAAGACCATAGGGGTTAGGTTCACCAATATTTAACATACCTTGTCTTCTTTTTCTATGACTTTCTCTATCTCTTTGTCTATATGCTTCAATTTCTTCTTTTGTAAGATTTCTCTTACGTTTTTGCTTATCACGACTGTTGCTCCCCATTATACCTCATAAAAGAGGCTAAAAATCATTGCTTATGACAAATTTCAATAGAAGATAGTCCAAAAAGTTGATCTTTGTCTCTTCCTGTCTGAAACCATGTGTGTGTCACCTGTAAACAGAATGTAGGGTCTATTGGAATGCACAAAATGGCCCACATGGGGCTTTTCTATGGGCCACAAGTCCAATATCCATTATAATCTGATATCCAATTCATTTGAAAAAAAATTACGATGTTTTGTAACGGTGTGATTTTAGATCTACAAATCGAATATCAGATTTGTGTACACATAGACCTAAGGGTTAATGGTAGATGGAGAGGGTTTAAGGGTTAAAGGTTTAGGGTTTAGGGTATATGGTAGAGGGTTTCAGGGTTAAGGGTTTATAGTAGAGGATTATAAGGGCTTAGGGTTTCATTGTTAAGGGTATATGGGAGAGAGATAGATGGAGTGAGTGTGTGAGAGAGTGACCTAAGAGAGGGGGATAAGGTCAGAGGGTGGGAGAGTCGATGGGAGTAGGAGAGGGAGGAGGGTGGGGGAGAGTGGGAGAGGGTGGTGGGAAGTGGGAGAGGAGGGAGAGTAGAATAATTTGGAAGAGGTGGGAGAGAGTGGGATAGAGTGGGAGAGGGTTAGGATATAGATTGGGAGAGAGAGTTGGAGAGGGAGGAGAGTGAGAGTGGTGACATGGAGTGAGTGGGTGAGAGAGATGGAGTGAGTGAGAGAGAGACCTAAGAGAGGGAGAGGGGGTAGGATGAAGAGACTTGAGAGAGAGAGGGAGGGGGTGGGAGAGAGATAGAGGGAGGGAGGGTTAAGGGTAGAGGGTAGATGGTTTAAGGGTTTAGGGTTAAGGGTAGAGGGGAGAGGGACAAAGGGAGTGAGTGAGTGATAGAAAGACCTAAGAGAGGGAGAAATGGTAGGTGGGAGAGACTTGAGATAGAGTGAGTGAGTGAGTGAGAGATACCTGAGAGAGAGAGTGGTGCTAGGAGGAAGATACTTCAGAGAGGGAGAGATTGTTTACTCACTGGGTAGTGTTTAGTGTACTACGGGAGTAAATGAGAATAATTCACAAACATAATGCATCATGTACTAGAATATGAATCACAGAACGATCGTAAGAGTAATTACACAACACAATGGATTGATTGATTTCATGAAGTATCTCAACAATACATAGCACTTCACTGTCCCTGACTAAAAATGACAAGATACATATATAGATGGCCGAGGTTGGTTGAGATACCAACCATCGACAACTCTTCCTAACTACCTGCCCAACAACTAATCCAACTTTTACTTTAAATTGTGCATGTATTATTTAAACTATTATTATCTATTCCTATTATGACTAACTACAACATTTATTTAATTAATTAGTATGGTTGATTACAATATAATTATTTCTTAATATGGCCATCTACATCATCCCCCCCTACAAAGTAGTCATCTTCTAGATGACTAAAAATACAAAATTCCAACTCCTCGTCCTTTTCGTGTAATTGATTCTCCCTCTATGCTGAAAGTCATTGTGCACTGGCCACCTGGGTATCATTCTCTATCAGCTGACCCAATACTCTGTCCCTTTCTGCCAACTTCTCCTCGAGAGTTGTCACTCTCATTTGCTTGACTGCCAACTGCTCTTGTAATTGTACTACGATGGTTGGCCATATTCCAAATTGATAATTCTAATAAATTTGATCTTGGACATGCCATATGACCAATGAATTCTTAGTATGCCGTATGATGTGAAGAATTGCTGAGTGTTCCCTGACCAAGATAAAAATCCGTATGACCTTTAAATTGCAATGTCGTACGACTTGGATAACTAGTGAAGTTACAATTTGCAGACCCTGTGAATGTCATACGATGAAGTTCCCTTGTAAATGTCGTATGATTAAGATCTCTTTTAAATGTCATATGATGTAAGGATGTCGTATGACCTTCTTGACCACCTCATGATTCCGTACGAATTCAAAAGATGCTAAATATTGTATGGTGTAGATCTCTCCTAGATTCCATATGACTTACAAATAGTCTGGATGATGTCGTATGACTTGAGAATAGCCTGAATGTTGTGTGACTTGAGAATAGCCTGAATGCTGTATGACCTTGAGACACTGTGAATTTAATATGATGTGATTGAGGGCAATAGTCCACTGTACTATGAAAACTCTTGCATACCTTATACCAGCTCTCCTGTAGATCGATGCATTTCTTACTTTGAGTCGTTCTTACCTTCTTTGGTTCCTTTTATGCTTTTACCCTATTATTCCTAGTGTGTTATATGGTTGTACATCATCCTCCTTGGCCAAACTTAGGCTACGTTGCACTTTAAGGTTTCCTCTTTTAATACTTCACTGTGTTTTATCTCCCTCAACAGCTTTTCCCCATAGGCGTACGATTTGCCTCATGGCCATGACTTCCATTTTAAATTTAATTTTAATTTCTCTTCCCTTGTTCGGCTTTGATTTTTCCATTTCTCTATTTCTTTTATTTTTTCAAACTCCATATAATACGCTATCTTTTTAATTCTTTTATACTCGCCTTTTTGTATCTTTTCTCTTTTTTCAATCTCTTTTAATTCCCTCTCCTCTCTCCTCCATTTGTCCTGTTTTTCATCATTTATTCTCCTACTCTCCATTTTTTGATGACTTTTAGCTTTTTTCTCTTCTATCTTTAATTTTTTCAATTTTTGTTTATTTTCTCTCTCATCTCCTCTCTCTTCTCTTTTCTTTTTTTCTAATTTTTTAATTTTTTAATACTTTTCATTTTTTAACTTCAACACAATTTTTTCATTTCGTACCTGCTCAGACTTGTGGACTAGCGTATTGTCTAGTTTTGATACTCTCCATACTTGGCCGGAAGTGCTTGGATGGTCCTTCACTGTTTCTCTTCTTCCTTGAGTTCCCCGATTTGTAGCATGTTAAACTCTCGGTGGAACACTTCATAGTCTTCCATCTACCAATGAAATAATCAATTGAGTGAGCTTGTCTTGTCCTCCAAACAATTCTTGAGTTCAAGTACCTCTTCGGTGTTCGGTTTCATAGCTTTCCTTCCTTCGTCCACATCCGACTCACCTCCATCTGATTCAGATCCAGAGGAAGCCAATTCTTTGCTCACGGCCTAGTTCTTCAAGTCGATAACGTACTTTCACCCATTGTTCTTGATTGAGAGTGTGTTCCTCTTCCAATTATGATTTTCCTTCACCGCTATCAGCCATCTTCTTCCAAGTAGTGCATCATACTTTTTCCTCTGTAATGGGATGATGACAAAATTTAGCAAAAACTGTTGTGTCCCGATCATCACCTTCTATGTCATCAGCGTTCCCAATGGCTTGATACCATGTTGATTAGCGCCAACTAGTTGGAATGTCGGTTTCCAGAGTGTAGGATTCCCAAGACTCTTCCATGTGTCTTCAGGTAATACGTTGACTTCCGATCCTCCATCGACGATAGTATTTTTCAAGATATTCCCTTTAATCTCCATATGCACGACCACTGGCATCTTCCCAATGTTTGTTGTGAGCAATACTGGCTC
Source organism: Sequoia sempervirens (assembly GCA_007258455.2). NCBI lineage: Eukaryota > Viridiplantae > Streptophyta > Pinopsida > Cupressales > Cupressaceae > Sequoia > Sequoia sempervirens. The sequence continues at coordinate 10,258 of VDFB02236865.1, forward strand.
GATTGTTTGTTCACTGTACAGTGGCGGTTCTGGTATCAATTCTTTCCTTCGTTCCTCCAATCATGGTTGCTTTCCATCCTTAGTTACTTTGATCAGTATGGTGGTCTACAGTACCTTCCGTACGATGTTGGTTTTCACCTTCAACCACCGAGAGGTTCCTGGCTTCTCTAGAGGTACTTTGTTTTCTTTTGCCATCACCATTTCCACTTTAGTTTTTGCTTCCTTCATCCTTTGTTTCTCCGTCCATGGATCTGGGTAAGTGGCCTTTTTAGCTTGTGCTCTGGTGATCACCAGCACCTTTTGTTCTTCTACTTCTAGCATGTGGATACCCTTTTGCTTAGGGCATTCATTATCTTCATGATT
>VDFB02236869.1:0-21153 GCA_007258455.2 Sequoia sempervirens
GGAAAGCACCTTTTCCAGATGTGCCGAGGATTTGGATGGACTTGAATTCAGGATTAGCATGCTGCCGCCGGTCACGATGGAGGAAGTTGTCACGTTTGTGTCCAGATTCATCAAGCACAATGCTGCCCAAGAAGATAGGGACACCTCTCCTTGAAGATAGCTCCAACTGCCACTTCACTGCTTGTTACTGCTTGTTTACTGATTGTCAGCTGATGTTATTTTGGGCAACCCTAATTAGGGTTGGGTTGTATTAATCTTGGCCATTGATGTTGATATAATCTTGGCCTTTCATTTCATTTTGAAAACTCTATTTAAACTGGTGATCTCTCACTTTCATTTGTGTGGAGACAGTGTATGAAATTGTTGCATTGAGACTTTCCGATAATAAAAGCTCTTATGCATGATTTGCTTTGAATAACTTTTATTGTCAAGTAGTAAGCAAGGTTGCATATCTTCTTCTACCATAGATTAGAGTTAGAATTAAGTTAAGTAGAATTTGCTTTAAATATTGGTTAAGTGAATGAGAGATTGATTGTATAGATTCAATGGTGAAATATTGCTCATACTTTCTTCGAATGGATGATTTGTATTCGATGCGTAAAGTTAGCCTGAGCTTATAATTGTGGAAGTTTAACTTCGGTCTCATTCGAGGCTTGAAAATCATTATCACGCCCTCTTGAAGATTGCACCCACTTTGCGTAGTTGTCCCAGGGAGGCGAAACAAAGCGTGGTTATCCCTTTTCACCGAATCTTTACTATCTCTTAAATTCCTAGGCGTAGAATAGATCCCCTAAACCTTTATCTTTTTGCTATTTTTTTAGATCCAGATTGAAAATCCCCATTGAAGAAGCTTTTAATGATAAATCCGCCTAAGTCCCAAACTTGTGAAGAATTCTTTAACGTAAGTCCCTTTGTGTATTACCAGCAAATCACAACGCCCATTGAGCTTATCCACACGTCAAGCCCTGACAAAAGAAACCTTGGAATCACCATATGATCTTCTCACAATCTTAGCATGCAGTTGGTTTCAAGAGAGGGATAAAGTGTCTTTGGAAATTTTTATTTTATTATTGTTGATTGGATGATAAAGCGTGCACCAACACCATGTTATAGATCTTTTTTGACTTCGGATGAGCTTTGAGGGTTAGTGGCGATCGAGGAGACTATATTGTATCCTCACATTATTATTATATCATTGACTATATTTGTACTTTCAAATTGTATCATTATTTGACTTCATGGCATGAGGCGAGTTGTATTTTTGTCTATAATATATTATGTTCTTCTTTTTACCTAGATTATGCACTACACATATGAGGATGTGTTATGATATTTATTACTTAATGAAGTTCTATCATTTTTATTCCATGTTTATGAGATCATGAGTGGATTATTATTGTTTCATGAGACTGTGTTGGGTCACGATCCTTACACAGATGATAAATTCCTATCTATCTCACAAGGGTCTCTTATAAGTTTTGGTGAATTTTACTTGATTGTTAGCCAGAATAAGCTTATAACACTTGTTGTGTAAGGGTTGGAGAAATAAATGATGTCAAACATGCAAGTTTAACAATTTTCTATAGTTTCAAAAATCTGATAGAAGCAATACTATTATTATTTCATTCCCAGCTATAAACCCTAGCTCAATGTTGTAAATTGTTTCATTTCCAGCTATAAACTAGTGCAATCAGAAGTAAATGTAATGTCCCCTCCTAGCCTCTAAGCAGTGGACATCACCTTTAGCCTATTCCAGAGTCCCTGTAGGCTAAGAGGTTCTGATAAGGGGACTCAGTTCTAGCTTTGGGTGTTGGGCTTGCAGTTTTTTGGGAGACATTCTATTTTTAGCAAGGCCAATATGGTGCTCACTGTCTTCAGTTAGTCTTGGTGCAATATCAGTTTTTCTCCAGTTCAAACCTTTGGGATGTCACTTGCTATTTTTAGTATTTACTAAAAATAGTAAGTCTATTTTGGGTATACTGGACCAGGTCAGGCTTGTCACAACAACACTTATTCAGTTGGTACAAAGTTGCTTTCGTTAAATCATTTAAATATTTGATTAATGCTTCGAAAAGTGAGCGTTATTAAACTAACTTTATATTTTATTATTGAGGGGTCATAAGGGGACAAAATTGTACCATGGTCCCTAATGCAATCACCTTAAGTTATTTTTAAAGCTTCTAAAATGTTTTTGAAGGCTAGATAAGAGTGGATGCCCAAGCAAAGAGGAAATACAAATTAAAATGAAAAGCTAATGTTGCGTGAGATTTATTTTAAATCAAAAAATTATAATCTCTCAAAAAAGTGGTGTTGGTTTTCTAGGGTGAGCTTGGTCACCCTAATTTGGAGGCATCTTTTAAAAGTTAAGTTTTGAAGTTCATTTGGTATGGTTGAGATTGACGACAAAGGGAGATGTTGCTGGTTTGTTACCAAAAGGTTGAAGAACGGGATTGAAGACGAAAACCCTCAGATTCTAAGGCTAGTTTCGGCACTGAGAGACCTGCTCAAGCTAGTGATTGGTGGTTTCATACAGGAATCACATCTGGGCAAAAAAGAATGAAGATTTTTCAGTTCTTTTGAGTGTCTTTCAGTTTTTTTTTGGTGTAAGATTGTTGGGTTTTGGTGTGGTGGATTTCTTATATTTTGGGTGTGATTTATTTCAATTTCTGGGCACTTAGTTTTCTGAACCAGAACTCATATATTTGCTTGTAGCTCTAAGATGGCTTGAGGAATCAAAATGGGTATTGCAGCAAAGAAAGACCCTTTCCATGGCGATTCTAATGAGTACTTGTTTGCAATTTTTAAGTGAGATTTGGATTTTATTGAGGAGATCAAACTTTTCAGGGAGGGACAACTTTTCTAGCGAAGATTCTCAGTTTCCTTTTGGCTGGTAGTGGCTGTTACTGTTCGCCCTTCAAGCCTGATTTTAGTGTGTTTTGATGATATTAGACAAGGAGTTCAAAGGACAAACTCTTGGTGCAATTTGTGGCTTTGGGGGAGCTCTAAGCTTGTTGTTTTCTTCATTGAACCAGGTCTGAAAGACTTCCTTATTTTCTGATATTAAAGATTGTAAATCAAAATATTGTTAGAGGATAAAATTTTGAGTTTAATTGAAAGGCTGAAACTATTCTTCTTGCAAGTGTTGGTATTATTCTCGTTGCATTTTGTTATCAAGTTTTTAGCATGCTTATCTTATGAATGTCACTTGAGAAAAAACAAACAAACCATCAGAAAAAAACACAAACTCATCATACAATAGTTGGAGAGAACAAAAAAAATCAGAAAAAAAATTGGGAGTTGTTATTACAGGGGTATCAGAGCCAAATCAGTCCTGCCAAGCAGTGGGTGTGAGTTTCTATGAGCTCGAGGAATAGGGAGAGAAAGTATTTAGAAAGAAGTAGAAGAAAAGAAGAGGGGTATTGGGGACATTGGTCACCATCAAAGTAAGGGCAGCATTCACAACCATCATCTAGTCGGTCCTCTAACACTGAAAACATGGGAGATAGGGGTGGTGAAGGTGAAAGGAATGAAAGGAATGAGAGGAATGAGAGGAATGAGGCACCTCCAGATAGATTAATGCTACTTCTTGATGCTTTGGTTAGGGGTCAAAGTAGGGCAGCACAACACGCACATGAGACTAATGACAGGTTAGCAGATTTAATACAAAGAATGGACCAAATGGGTCAAGGAAACAAGGTAGGACAACAAGGAGTTGATAATCAGGGAGCTTTGGCAAGGCCTCTTATGCAAAAATTTCCACCGAGGCTAGAAGCACCTGTGAATCCTGAGCTTACTATGTTGGAACAACAGGACCACTTTAGGCAAGATTGGCTCGATGGGCCTGGCTTTCAGATGGACATATCTCTCAAAGACTACATTGACTTGAGAACGAGACATTCAAACACAAGGGGGAATAGGGACCAGCAAACTGAGCTACGAAGGAAAGTGGGGAAGCTTGCACTTCCTTATTTTGATGGGTCCGGAAAGATGGCAGTACAGAAACTCGATACCTACTTCACTTTAAACTCTATGCAGGACTTAGAGCCCATTCAGTATGCATCTATACACCTAGATGGAATTGCTCATGAGTGATGGTACAATGGTATGTTAACTTTGGGGCATGCAAAAATCACTTTATACAAGGTGTTCACTAAGAGATTAATTGAAAATTTTGATAAGAAAGATCCTAAGCTGCACTTTAAGGAGTTAGCCCAACTAAAACAATGGGATTCTGTGGACTCATACATTGCAGATTTCCAAAAGCTTTCTATGCTAGTGACTAATATTTATGAGAGAAGGCTTATAGTACTGTTCATTGATGGACTTTCCGACCCATTAAGGGGTTGGATCAAAGTTTGTAACCCTCCTAGCCTTCAGGAAGCCATCAAAAAGGCTAGAGATATGGAGACATCAGCTTTCAAGAGCAGATTTCAGTCAAGGAGTTCACTACAAAAGAAGCATAAAGACAAGAAAATCATTACAAAAGAACATGAGCAGCCCAAAAAACAATACACTAAGATTGATAGTGAGACCCTTAATGAGTTAAGAAGAAAGGGTTTATGCTTTACATGCAAAGAGCCATAGACACAAGGCCATAAATGTGCTTCCAAGGCTAAAGCATTGCTGATAGAATACCAGTCAGATGATGAAGAAGTTACAGAAAATTCAGAACAGCAAGATGATACTGAAGAAAGTGAGGAGGAAAAGGCTTCAGAAGAAGGTGAAAAGGTGAAGGATAGCAGTGGGATGTTAGCTCAGTTCTGTTGATGTTGTAGCTTTAGGCTACATACTTCCGCTTTGCATTGTGTTCAATAAATTTCATTTAGCCTAACGGCTATTTATTTATTGCCATTATTTAAGTGAAGAGGCACTTCACTTGGAAATTATTTTTTGGGCCGACTCTCCTTGTAATTTGCACCATTTATTTGTAAATTCATTTCATATGGTGGCCGACCTTGTTCATGAAGAGGTGCGACCTCTTCCTCACTTTGTATATATATGAGATCACTTCATTCCATCAAGGCATCAATTACATTCATTCATTTCCTTCATTCAAGTGCGAGTTCATAAGAGAATTATGAATAGTTCAAAAGCAGATCGAAGCTTATAAGGAGGCTGATATATTATCATTAAAAAGAGTTGTATTATCTTCTAGAGATTGCATCATATTGGTGTTGTTGTTTGTCCTCATAACCGGCCTCATTGTAAAGGAGATTATTATTTCATATTCAATATATAAGTGATATTGTTGCCGGGTTTTTCTCCCTCGAGTGGAGGGTTTTCCCAGGGTATATGTTGTGTCTATTTGTCTAAATTTGAATTAAAATTCTGTTTTTCTTATCTGATCATAAAACTAACAAGCTAGAACGAGAATGAGTCTATGTGCATTAGAGGTGTGATCTGAGGGGCAGCGTATGGTGGCATTGATCAGCTAGAAACTACCCATAACTTCATAGATGAGGGGCTTAGTGATACGAAGGGGCTTTAGACATAGGAGGTTAGTGGTTTTAGAGTTATGGCGACCGGCCCGTTCTTATTAGTATCCAAGATGGTTCCTCAGGTTAATGCGTTCAAATTGGGCAGTCATGAGATCAGGAGGTTTTGTATGTGAGGTGGGCATGGAGTGATACAAATGGGTATTTAGATTCAATGGCTTCATTCATTGGGAGAGATTACTCTCAACTTTAGGACCATGGAGCTGAAATTTAAGTGGGGAGTAAGAATGTGTTGTTTTGAGGCTTTCCAATGGAGACCGTGTTGTGTCCTTCAATATGGAAAAACTATGAACATGTCCGAGGTGGAGTGGAGCGAGAGAGCATTGTTATTCCTCACATTTGATCCTTTGAAGAGTCAAAGAGGACTATCCATGGGATATATAGGGAGCTCCTTGCAGAGGGCAAGGTATTTCAGTAGCATACCTCGGGAGGCCACGATAGGTGGGCATGTCATTGAGAGCGAGGGAGGGAGCCAAAGCTGGTCATTACCACACCTGTCGTCATCCTAAGAGGCACAAAGATGATATGAGATAGAAGAGAGATTCAGGAGCTTATAGAGATGGGACACATAAGACCTAGTAAGAGCCCATTTGCTTCTTTAGTTGTATTGGTGAAGGAGGATGGGACTATGCGCATGTGTGTGGACTACAGGGCCTTAAACAAAAAGACTATAAAGAACAGGTATCCCATTCCACGCATTGATGAGCTTCATGGGGCAATTTACTTCTCCAAGATTGACTTGAGATTAGGATATCACTAGATTAGAGTGAGAGAAGAGGATGTGGAGAAGACAGCTTTCAAATGCCACTTTGGGCACTTTTGAGTTTCTAGTCATGCCTTTTGGCTTGACAAACGCACCAGCTACCTTTCAGTCATGCATGAACGGAGTTTTCAACAAGCAGCTTCGTAAGTATGTCCTTATCTTCTTTGATGACATTCTAATCTTCAGTAGATCTTGGGAGGAGCATTTGGAACACTTAGATGAGGTACTTGGCATTCTTGAAAGGGAATCATTGTTTGCTAAAGAATCTAAGTGTGAATTTGGAATGACTGAATTACTTTATTTGGGGCATATCATTAGTGCCAATGGTGTGCGTGTAGACCCTAAAAAGATTAAGGCAATACAAGACTGGCCACCACCTACAAACTTGTCACAGCTTAAGGGGTTCTTTGGGTTATGTGGGTTCTACAAGAGGTTTGTGAAGGGGTTTTCACAGGTTGCTGCCCCACTTACAGATTTGACCAAGAAAGGGGCATTCTCTTGGTTTGAATCAGCATAGAGAGCCATTGATCAATTTAAGGTTTTGATGAGCTCATGCCCTGTTTTAGCTATTCTGGATTTTACTAAACCATTTGAACTTGAGTGTAATGCTTTAGGTGAAGGTATAGGGGCTGTCCTAATGCAAAATAAGCATCCCATAGCCTTTGAGAGCAGAAAATTGAGGGGAGCCGAAAAGAATTACTTTATTTATGGTAAGGAAATGTTAGCCATCATGCATGCCATAGCTAAGTATAGACAGTATCTCATTAGTGTAACACTCACTTATTCTATAGTTTAACAATGTTAACGAATTACCAACTTCAGCCGAAAAACAACTAACTTGATTTCAACGCTAGGGTTTCCAATTTATTTCCAACTAATTTTCCATAAGCAACTAACTTTTGAGTTTTCATTTTCAGCTGAAGGAAAACACCCAACTGTTTCCTCCAACCATTTCACAGATGAATAATAACCAAATAACTGTCAAACTAGGGTTTCATCAAGCATAAATTAAAATAAAGAACTGAGAGTAACTGCTAGGGCATCAATGTCTTCTCACATTTCTCAATAAAAAATAAATACTCAATATCTACTTCATCAATAAGTTCCATTTTCAACTGAAAGAACATTTAACTGGATTAACTGAAAAGAAACATTTTCTGATTTCCATTAACATGAAGTGAAATGAGCTATACTAACTTTTCATTGCTTCCAAATAAATTACAGTGTAATCATTCTATGCTAAGTAACCTTTCAAATATTATAAGAGAGAGAAGGGTTTCAGGAATTTACAGTTAAGAAGCTGAAGCATTTTATCTTGACACTGTCATCATGGAAAATGGAGATATCATCAGGGGCTTTACCACCCATCCGAAGACCTACTAGTCTCTTGTGTTCCTTCGACTGAAGGAACCCGTCCCTTAATGAGGGTAGTTAACAAGGATCCTAATTGTCATCATATCTAGAGCTTTGAGGTGTCAGGACCTGCCTCTGCCTTATGATGGAGAGCCTTACTAAGGGTACCTCCCAACTAGAAAAGTCACTAGCTCAGACAGGTATATCTGGTACTTGATAGTTGGCAGAGATGTTGAATTCAGCATGTGCAGCGGGGATTTTATTATTTTGGCACTTGGTATTGCCCGATGTCTCTAATACGTGCGACATCTCCGGCACTCACGTGCCCGTCGGCCTCTCACCCTTGCTCGACATGATAGTAGCACTTAGTATTTTCATTTCAATGTCTTTGTTTATTCTTCTCTCTTTATTTCCAAGGTTTATGTTGATGTTGTTAAATATCTATTTATTAGAGTGAGGCTTGGCTCAATAATTAACACTTCTTTAAAACTAGTGTCCTTTCGAATGAGAGGAGTCTAAGTCATTGAACTCATACATGCAGAGTGACATTCAATTAAATATTCTTTTCCAAATCCTGTTAATCAGTTTCATAATTTGGTCTCTCTTAGTTTATGATGTCAGGTTACAAGGTCATTTCTTCTAGTTTTCCAGATTGAATCATAATATTTACACAGATGGAAGGAGAAATTGGTACATCAATTGAGGTTTCCAAGGTTCAAAGACCAGAAAAGAATTCTGCATACCAAGACTGTTAAGGTCAAAGAATATTTTAAAAGTTTCAGCAAAAGATTGAGTGTAGATTTTTTACAGTGAAGAGACATGGATTGAATGACTCTATCAAGCATGTTTCTCTTGAGGAAACTTAAGTAAAGGCCTTGGGTTACCACAGGACTCAATTCTTGTTCTTCGTGCCATTCTCACAGTTGTTTGATTCAACAGGTCTATTACATGTCAACAGGAAAAATCTGAGGACGATAGCTCAATGAGATGAGAAAGATTACAGTGGCATTCATCAGATTCCCTTGATAGATTCGAGATGAGTTTAAATGGAATAAGACTCGGTATAAGTGAAGTTTACAGATGATTTCCCAGATGGAAGGGCAAGACTAAATTAGACTCCAGACAAGAAGAAGGAGAAAATTACGATTACACATAATCTCGTTAAATTCATTCTATTCAACTGATGCCAACGTTCACATTTAGTTTCCAAGTGCTCTGGAACGAAGTATAGATCTAATATTCAATTTGTTATGCAAGTAATGCCAACTACGGAATTTAAATGGAGTTTCAAATACGTGCCTGTAAGAGTAACTTTAACTCGATTGAGCCCACTCTAGAATTCACTAGCGACGGTTCTGCAAGTTCGGACTCAACACGATTATTACTTCTGCTCGACTAAGAGGAAACCAATATTGCCACCTCAATTCGTTTTCTGGAAAAGGTGTTCACAGGTGGGACAATAGGAAACACAAACTGGTAGAATGGATAGCTGAGTAAAGCCGTGAGCCAAAGAAGCAGGGTTATCTAAGAGACGAGTGAATAAAGCTCAAGTAGAAGATTTGGAAAACTCCTTCAGGAGACTCGAACAGGAACCGGACGGCTTGACTCCTTTTGAGAAAGAAAAAGAAACGACTCCTCAAGTTCAACACCTCGCGATAAACCAAGATGCGAAGGAAGATACAGTTCAGAATTCAACTCGAACACCACCGAAAATGATATCGAAGGGCAAGGAGGAATTAAAGAATCTTCTTGGCCCAACTAGAGATGAAATATTGATATGAAGCTCGACTTAGAATGAAGATGGAAGAATGTTTAGAATGTGGTCATTCACAGAGTTTCCCAATAATTCCAATGTGAGAAAACAATCGGCGGTAGATGCATATAACGAATGATGATTCAGAAGAATAAAATGGAGCCCCAAAACCAGCTTAAAATGTGAACCCAAATTATAACGCTAGTACCAATCAGAAGAACGTCCGCGCATGCCAGGAATCCTCTCCTCTGCCCATGATCTTGGGCGTTTCAATTATGCGGAAGTAGCAAACAGACGCGTCTCTTCCATGACACCGGCTCTCAAAATAAATCCACTTAATTTTGAAATTAAACCTTTCAAAGGTTTGCAAATATAAATCGATGGCTTTTAATTTTAATATCTTTTATTATTAATTTAATATTTAACTATCACTTGCAAAAACAAATATATATATATATATACCAAGAATGGTTCGCTCAAATTTTTTTTAAGAGGTTAAAATAAATATTTAATTATATCAGTCATATTAATTTAATATTAATTAACTATTGAAATTTCCTTGTTAAGATGATTATTGATTTATATATATAATTTTAAATTGACTTACTTAATAAATAATCATATTAAATATTATTGGCCAAGTTACAATCTCGATTCCTTGTCTTAGACAGGCTCAAAAAGAGATGACAATTTCCGATCCTCTATTAACCGCTACCTCTCCCTGATGACATCTCCTTTTCCGTCGCGATGTTGGAAGTCTTGCATCCACTGACAAGTATTATGGTTAGATTGTTCTCAACGGCTATTTAAAGATGCATTTAAATTTATTCAATTTTACGTGAACAAGAATTTCACTTGCAAAATATAAAGATCGTTAACATTATAGTTACGATAAATAAATCTTCTATTCTATTCACGATTTTACATTCTCATGAAAATAGTTATTTGCAACTAACTATGCATCCAAATATACATAACCAAATTCATAGTTTCAAAGTAAGGGATGTAACAATTAGAGGCAGATTTATAGTGAAGACTGATCATAACAACCTCAAATACTTTTTAAATTACAAGGATTTAAGTGAAAGGCAGCAAAAATGGGTAAGCAAACTTCAAGCCTTTGACTTTGAAATTGAATATGTTAAGGGGAAACGCAATGTAGTAGCTAATGCACTCCCAAGGAGGCCACATTTGTGTATTTTTTCTGAGATTGCAGCAGATTGGAAAGAGAAAATACAAGCTGATTATGCTAAAAACACATTCACAAACAACATCCTTGATGGTGCTTTGAATGATGAAAAATATAGTGTTAACGATGGGCTAATTTTCTACAAAGAAAGAATACTTCTAGTGCCTAAAACTAAGTTAAAGGAGCAGATTTTAAAATCTTTTCATGACACTCCTATGGCTGGTCATCCGAGATTTTATAAGACATACAAACAGATCCGTGAGAGATTCCCATGGAAAGGTATGAAAGATGATATAACTAAGTATGTATGTGAGTGTCAGGTGTGCCAACAAAATAAAAATGAGCACACATACCCTGCTGGTCTACTGCAACCGTTGCCCACTCCTACTCGAAAGTGAGAAAGTATATCTATGGATTTCATCATGGGACTTCCCAAGGTGCAAGAGAAGGATTGCATTTATGTGGTAGTTAACAGGCTGACTAAATTTTCCCATTTCTTTGCCATATCAGTAGTATTTTCAGCGTTACAAGTGGCAGATTTATTCTTCAAAGAGGCGTTTAGGCTTCACGGGACACCTTAAAATATTGTGAGTGACAAGGACAACAAATTCATGAGTTTATTTTGGCAGGAATTATTCAAACTTTGTGGTACTGAGTTGACTCCCAGCACTAGCTACCACCCCCAAATAGATGGGCAAACCGGAATTGTTAACAAGTGGGTGGAAGGTTATCTGAGAAATTACGTTTCAGGGCAGTAGAAGGCTTGGGTTAGATGGTTGCATTTGGGGGAGTTTTGTTACAACTCTACTTATCATATGTCCATTAAGATGTCACCCTTCATGGCGTTGTATGCGTAGGAGGCTCCTAGCTTCATTGATTTATTATTTGGTGATTATTGAGTGCCCAAGGCCAAGGATTTCTTGCAGGAGAGTCAAGGCATCATGAGATCTTTGAGGGAGAACATTCAGCATTCGCAGAATCAACAAAAGATATACGTTGATCAACACCAAATAGAGGAGTTTGAAATGGGAGACATGGTTTATATCAGATTGTTGGCTTACAGGTAGTCAACTCTCAAAAAGAGTGGAGCGAAGAAGCTGAAACCGCATTTCTATGGTCCATCAAGGTCATCAGGAGGGTTGGTTAGGTTGCTTATGAGTTGGAGTTACCTGAGGATAGCAGAGTGCATGTGCAATGTGTTTTGTGTATCACGCCTTAAGAAGGCAATCGGACATAATGTGGTATCTTCAACAGTTTTACCCCCATTGGATGAGGAGGGGAGATTGGAGCTCATTCGAGGATTTATTGATTTGAGAGGGCTGTCAGGAGGAGAGTGATCACCAAGTACTTGGTGAAGTGGCGGAACCTGCCAGTTGAGGATGCTACATGGGAGAGTGAGCAGATACTTCAGCATCCAACATTACATTGCTTGAGGGCAAGCAATCTTTGGGGAGGGCGGACTATAATGTCCCCTCCTAGCCTCTGAGCAGTGGACATCACCTTTAGCCTATTCCAGAGTCCCCTGTAGGCTAAGAGGTTCTAATAAGGGGACTCAGTTCTAGCTTTGGGTGTTGGGCTTGCAGTTTTTTGGGAGACATTTCTATTTTTAGGGCCATGGTGCTCACTGTCTTCAGTGAGTCTTAATGCAATATCAATTTTTCTCGATTCGAGCCTTTAGGATGTCACTTTGTTACATCCCTCAAATTAAGACTTTATGTTCGGTTATGTATTTTGAATACAATGATAGTTGCAAGTAACTGCTTTCATGTGATTATGACATTGGGAATGAATAGTTGTTCCTTTATCGTAACCGTAATGTTAACGAACTTTTTATTTTGGCCAAGAAGTTGAATGAGATCATGAGATTAAATTTAAATGCATATTAATAGGCCGTTGAGAATGATCTAACCATAGTCCTTTCCAGTGGTTGCAGGATTGCCGATGCCACGCGAGAAAGGGAAATATCGTCAGGGAGAGGACATAGTTAACAATGGGTCTATTTTATCATCTACCTCGAGTCGGTGTATGACAAATAACTAAGTTGTAACTTGGTCATAAATAATCCAATTTAATTATTTTATTTCCTAGGTCAATTTAAATATATATACACCTTTTATAATTATAAAAGAAGTATGTAATTGAATGATAAATGATATAAATAAATATTGGAAACCTTGGAGAGGAACGAACTAATGTTTTTAATATCTAAATAACATTGTAAATATTAATGTTTGGCTTCAAATTTGGAATGAAAATTTTAGTTACGTCGGGTCTTTGAGGCGGGCTTCTGGAACCTCATCACCCGTGTGGAGAAACGCCCAAGACTGGGCAGATGAAAGGATTCTTGGAACTGTTGGGAAACTCCTTAAGGAAAATCCGACCTTCATTCTTGATCTATTTTCTCTTTTTCGTCTTGACGAGCTCGGATACTTCGATCTCTCTCTCGATGTTGGATAGTGGGCTCTTTTGGGAATAACATATTCTCTTGCCAGGCCTGAAGCGAAGTCATATGTGGAGTTGTTTAACAATTCTCACCACCGTATTCTTAAATCCTCTTCACTTTTAACAAACCCTGGTCTCTGTGCTCAGAATCTGGTCTGGAAGTGGTTTCGCCTTAGTTCTCCAAATCATTTACATTCATCTTTAGCCTTTGCTTCGAAGTTTTGTGCGCGGCATGGAATTCAGTTGCTTCAAATCCAATCCTTTCTCTCTTGTGGCGGGATTACTTTGCTAGTTGCATCAGCTGCGATAGAATACAAAGAAGATAAGTACTTCAAAATGAAATGATATTTCAAATTCTTGATCAGGTAGTTTTAGCCTTGAATTCGATTTTGGTTATGATCTTCCTTTATTGGTATGCAATGTTGAATCAAATCCTATTGCCTAACTTGTCTGGTGACCATCACTTGTCAAGCTATCTTCATGTAGCACCAGCCCTGTTTATTTTATTTTTGATTCTCTGACCTAAGTCAAGGCTTGACTCTATTCGTGGTTTATAAATGTACTTGGTGAATCTGCGAGGTGTAATTACAAGTCTTTTATTATTTTGCGACCTGCACATTCTTTCTTTGAACCCAAATCTGGATATGCGTTGCATTCGGGTAACCTCTGCCACTGTTTAACATCTGGAACTGAGTAGAGTGAATATCTTGAAAACGTTAGGAAAAGTTATTTTGTCTTTGAAGCCGTCAACCACTCTTCTTTTCTCTGTCAAATGATCTAGACTGGCTACATGATCTTTCTTCTTCTTAATATGAGTTTAATCTGAATAGATAAATTAGAGAATACTGGACATAACCGGTATAACGTCAATTTAATTGGTAAACTGATTGGTGAATAAATAAAAGACAATCTCATTATGGAGTCATATCTTTGATCCTTTCTTTTGAATTTTGAAACTCTTTGAGTGATCGTATCTGTTCATTAAAATGAGATTTGGAAACCCAAAAGTGATGAAAATTATAATCTTCTTCCTGCAACCATCTTTTGTAGGACAACCCGTCTGCTACCATGAACCCTTATTATCAATATTGACTATTGGATGTGATCCGAGTCTTCTTTCTCTGTAAAGTTTGTTGATCTGAGAACACGGATCCTCAAACCTAATATCTAGTATAGTATGGAAGATGAGTATCATCTGTAGATGTTGTGTTGCTAATGAATAACATCATATTTTCCAACCAAAGTGCTGGCAGTTTATATATAACCATAGATGTATCTTAGTATCACTCATTTTAAGGACAGGTCCTTCATCCTTTCTTCAAAAGCTTATACGGTAATGGACTTTGTTGTTAACATCTGAGAAATTCCTTGAATGGAAACCGATTTACTCTGCCATCGAAATTTGTAAGTAGTCCAAAACATCTTGAAGTTTTCGTAAGCATTATTTCACTTTGTCTTAAATGAGTTCACACTATTCATAAATGTTGAATTGGTTAAGGGCATACCTCTCCTCTAATTGGTTAAGAACTGGAAGGACATTATATCGAGTTAGCTTAATTTGTCTCTCTCTATACACATGACTCAACTAGGAGGTTAACCATTAAAGAAAAGAAGTTTTGTACCTAGCCTCTCTCTTCTTCCGTAAAGATATCGATAAATCTTACTATAAGAATGGATCCAAATCAAGATATACATCAATAAACCCTAAGTTTAAGTTTAACCTCGAACCAAAAGAAGAATGATAACCCATTCAGATGATGCAAGAAATACGAAAACAGATCTGAGAGTTCTCATGTCGAGCAAGGGTGAGAGTGCTAACGGCACAATAGTGCCAGACATATCGGCACAGGAGTGCCAGTAAAATTAAAATCCTTGGCCAAGGTACGATGCTAGATTATGCATCTGTCAGCTATCAAGTACCGGATATACCACTGATCAGAGAGGCCTTTCTAGTTGGGAGGTACCCTTAGTTAGGTCGATCAGGAGGTATAGGTCCTTGACACCAGGCTCAAAGGCATGATGATAATTTGATCCATGTTGATTACCCTCATGAAGGGCGGGTTCTTGAGTTGAAGAAACTCGGGAGACCAGTAGGTCTTGGTTGGGTGGTAAAACCCTTGATGATATTTCTCTTTTCTCAAGTGATGATGATCAGCATTTCAGTTTAATGATGTCTACATAAGGGGTTACTACTTCCGCTAATTCAGGTACAATATATGTTCATTTGAGTACTTTATATGCTACATTTATTGTTATGTAATTAATGTATTGCTCAAAGTAGTTTGAATGGAAAAGATTGACAATTGATTTCATTACCTTGTTATGAATGGAAGTTAGTTAATGATGCCCTAACAATTACTCTTTAGTTCGTTATTATGCTTGATGAAACCCTAGTTAGACAGTTGTTTAGTTATTGGTCATCCGTGAAACGGTTGGAGGAAACAGTTAGTTTCCTTTGTTTCAGCTGAAACTGAAAACTCACAAGATTAGTTGCTTATTGAAATCATTTGGAAACCCTAGTTTCAAAAAAGTTGGATTGCTTCAGTTGAAAGTTGGTTGATAGTTGATTATTAAGCGTAAGCCGGATAGGTTGTTACAATAATTGTTATTTTTAGTACTTACTAAAAACTAGTAGAAGTCTATTTTGGGTATACTATGTTAATGTTTTAGCAGCTTCAGTCGTTCCTTCCAGCTCAGCCCTATTGAGAGATCATAAATTAAATGATAGCCGTTGGCTATTTAATTTATATTCGTGTTATCTTCATCTTATAGTATGACCAACATGAGAAGATGCGAATTTATCTTGATCTTTTATTAGAAGACAATTAATATTTGTTTATTAATTAGAGCCGACTTCATTCTTCTTGGGATACGATTTTAAAGGTGGCCCACCTCTTGTGAAGAGGTGTGAATATTCATTCAGGCCGATATATGTTCAAAGAGCCTCGAACAAATAAAGGATACAGGTTATTTGTTGAGGCCGACTTTCATTAAAGAAGAGTTGAGATTACTTGGAGCCGACATCATATCTTAGAGTCACGATTTTTGAATAGAGGCCGACATGAAGTATTTGGAGGGATGTGTCTCTCCCATTCATTTGTATATATACACTTTGATTCGTCCATTGTAAATTATTCAGTTCAGTTCGGTTACTCACACAAGTTCAATCTGATCAAGTGCGAATATATTATATGATCAAGTGCGAACATATCATACAAGGTGAACATCAATAAAGTGCGAATATCTTATTAGGAGACTGCGAATCATAGAGAACTCTGTCAAATCAGAACTCTGTTAAGAGCAAATTCTGTCAAGTGCGCATCAAGGGCGAAGTTACAGTACAGTGCGAACTACATTCAGTGCAATCATATGCAGTATGAATAGTTCATACAGTGCAAGTATCATACTAGTGCGGATTCATTCACAGCAGGTTGAGAATCATTAGATACTGCGAATACTGCCAGGTGTGATCTCTGTAGATCTGTATTCAGTAATTGTCAGGTGCAAATTGGCAGGTTGTTATCTGTTCTTATATATAGCCAAGTGCTGCATATTGTTCTTGTGTTAGATCTCATTGTAAAGTGAATTGTTGTCACTAATGTTATAAATATAAGAGAGATCTTTGTTGCTGGATTTTTCTCCCTCAAGAGGAGGGTTTTCCCAGGGTATCTGCTGTGTTATTTTGTCTGATTTTGAATTATTTTCTGTGCATTTAATCTGTTCACATAAATTTAACATACTAGACCGGGTTAAACTTGTCCACCGGTAACTTACTTATTTAGTTGGTACAAAGTTGCTTTCGTTAAATCATTTAAATATTTGATTAATGCTTCGAAAAGTGAGCTCTATTAAAGTAACTTTATATTTTATTATTGAGGGGTCATAAGGGGACAAAATTGTACCATGGTCCCTAATGCAATCACCTTAAGTTATTTTTAAAGCTTCTAAAATGTTTTTGAAGGCTAGATAAGAGTGGATGCCCAAGCAAAGAGGAAATACAAATTAAAATGAAAAGCTAATGTTGCGTGAGATTTATTTTAAATCAAAAAATTATAATCTCTCAAAAAAGTGGTGTTGATTTTCTAGGGTGAGCTTGGTTGCCCTAATTTGGAGGCATATTTTAAAAGTTAAGTTTTGAAGTTCATTTGGTATGGTTGAGATTGACGACAAAGGGATATGCTGCTGGTTTGTTACCAGAAGGTTGAAGAACGGGATTGAGGACGAAAACCCTCAAATTCTAAGGCTAGTTTCGACAGTGAGAGACCTAATAAAGCTGGTAATTGGTGGTTTCATACAGGAATCACATTTGGGTGAAAAGAATGAAGATTTTCCAGTTTTTTTGAGTGCCTTTCAGTTTGTTTTTGGTGTGAGATTGTTGGGTTTTGGTGTGGTGTGGATTCTTATATTTTGGGTGTGATTTATTTCAATTTTTGGGCACTTAGTTTTCTAAACCAGAACTCATATATTTGCTCGTAACTCTGAGATGGCTTGAGGAATCAAAATGGGTATTGCAGCAAAGAAAGACCCTTTCCATGGCAATTCTAATGAGTACTTGTTTGCAATTTTTAAGTGAGATTTGGATTTTATTGAGGAAATCAAACTTTTCAGGGAGGGACGGCTTTTCTATTGAAGATTCTCAGTTTCCTCTTGGCTGGTAGTGGCTGTTACTGTTCGCCCTTCAAGCCTGATTTCAATGTGTTTTGATGATATTAGACAAGGAGTTTAAAAGACAAAATCTTGGTGCAGTTCGTGGCTTTGGGGGAGCTCTAAGTTTGCTATTTTCTTCATTGAACCAAGTCTGAAAGACTTTCTTATTTTCTGATATTAAAGATTGTAAATCAGAATATTGTTAGAGGATAAAATTCTGAGTTTAATTGAAAGGCTTAAACTATTCTTCTTGCAAGTGTTGGTATTATTCTATTTGCATTCTGGTATCAAGTTTTTAGCATGCTTATCTTATGAATGTCACTTGAGAAAAAACAAACAAACCATCAGAAAACAAACACAAACTCATCATACAGCAGTTGGAGAGAACAAAAAAAATCAGAAAAAATATTGGGGGATGTTTATTACAGTAAATCCTAGCATTTGTTAGTGTTTTGTAGCAGTGGGAGGTATTTCCCTAAGAATAATTATTCAAGGCAAGTCGGTCTTTCAATTATAAAACAAATATTACATTTCCTAGGTCGGCTCAAGAGGAGAGCTCACCTAGTCTTGTATATAATGGAGATAGAGTCTCCACATTATTCAATCAATTCATTCCATTCTCAATTCGATTTCCTTCAGCAGCAGATTCGCATTCAAGAGGAGCAGATTCGCTTCAAGAAAAGAGTTGATATTCTTTGTATGTAAGTAATTCACACTATCTTCAAGTGCTGGTCTATTGTATGATATTCGGCCTTTCTAGGGCCTGATTTTGAGTGCTACTTCTGCACTATTATTTCTGATTTATAAGAGAATAATTTGTTGCTGGGTTTTTCCCTTGTGTAGAAGGGTTTTCCTAGGATAAATTGTTGTGTTGTCTACTCTGTGTTGCATTTTTCTGCTTATTTGCATTTCTGATCTGAAAATTAACATGGTATCGAGCCCGGGTTTTGAAAAGATCTTATTAGATTTGGCTAAAGCGGTGTGTGAAGACAACTCATTATTTAGAGTGATCTCTCAAAGAAAAAGAAGATGGTGACCCGGTTTCAAGGTAGAAGATAGGCTTGATGGAGCATCAAACTTCAACTCTTGGAAATTCGAGGGTACTCATTGCCTTAGAGAGAATGATCTTCTAGAATTCATAGAAATGACATGCACGAGCCATCGGATGGCACGAGAGAAAATTCGTGGAAAGAAAAATGGCCGCGAGGCTAGAAAGATCATGATGGACTCAGTGAAGGATCACCTAGTACGATCATCTCTCCAAGATGAAGATAGCTAAAGAAGTGTTTGATGCTCTAAAGGATTGTATGAGATCAACAATACTGACAAACCCCTTGCTTTGAGACAAACGACTCCATCATGTAAAAATGGCTAAGGAAGTCCATTAATTTCTTTCTTTATGAAGATCGATTTGAGAATCTGATTATGCACTATTGGAGATATAGTTGCAAGCAATTTTGTTATGTTGGCTCTGATGGTCTTCACTCAATCTTGGGAGCCTTTGTAATGTCCAGATATAAGCGATCAATAATAGGTGACCGTTGGCCTATTTGAGACAGTAGGCTAGTCCAGAAGGTAAAATTAGGGTTTTCCTATTTTTTGAAGGATGTTACGGCTCGGGTTGTTTGTTCAATTGCAGTTCTTTACGGGTTTTGAGAGAGCCCACTTGATGGTATGTTCGTCTTGGCATTCTGAGCATTTTCAGGAATTTACTATTTTTAGTAAATTCTATTTCTGGCAGTTTTACAGTTGGGTTCAGCGTGGTTGACTTCCTACTTCAGTTTGGTCAGTTGACTTGCTCATTAATGGCTTCAGGGCTCATTTGGAGAGATAAGTTGAGTCATTTAATTAAAAGTCACGTTTTAATATTATATTTTAACGTTGACCCCTTGGCCTAGTCTATTGACTTCATGTTGTTTTGAAAAGTGGTCTTTTTATTATTTTATTATTTACCAAAGTCAAATCAAGCTTAAAGTGGGCGCATTTATCAAAGTATTGAATTTATTTAAAATGTCAATATTGAGCATTGAAGGAAAAGGATGCCATCTTTGAAAAGGATTAGGGTTTTGACCTTGAAGAGGATTTTAGGGTTTCGAGAAGTCAACAGGAAATTATAAAAGGAAGACTTTGAGCCTCATTTCACATCTTTTGTCTACAGTATTGTTATGCTGCCGGTTTGGCTCTGGAACTGTTTCGGGGAATGAAGGCCTCCTAGCTCGGGCATCGCTTCTTGCTTGCAACACAGCGACTAGTGGTGATTTAAGATAGATTTGTGAGTTCATTGGAATTTGTGCATTGTAATCAGCATTGTAACTCTTAGTTTCTGATTTTTGCATATTAGTGGTATTCCCAAAATTGCATTTTAGTTACAGCAGATCTATGTTTTTATTCATATCTCAAAAAATACAAAAATACTGCTTCTGGGTATTGCATCAATCTCTGAGTTTGTAAGGGGCGTTTCTTTTCTCCAGTTTATAGATTTTTTAGTGAAGCTTTGGATTTTTAAGAAGAAGTCGAACTTCTTGCCTGGCCGTACCACTTGTCCTTGCATTGATTTCCGTGCAAATAATAAATAGTGGCATTCACGTCTATTTCTTGCATTCATTCTAGGCGCCTTCACATTAGTTGTGTTTTGCATCTAAGAATAGGTCATTCGGGTAAGAGAAAAGTGAGTTATCAGCTATTCAATGAAATTCTATGTTGCTGGTTACATATTGGAAAGTGCAGATCTGTCTTAACAGTCTTGAGAAATCTGCATCTTCCTCTTGGGTTTGGTGTTGAGTTTTCCTTAAAGGTTCTGAAGAAAATTTTGTGTTGAGTGCATCAATTGAAAGAACATCTCATATCTTGATATTGCAGGCAATAATACTAATTGTAAGCTGGTAGTAGTACTGACCAGTTATTCTTTAATATTGCTTTATCTTGATTTGTAAAACTCATTCTTACCTTCAGCAATTGTTTTGCAATAGTTACATCTCCGCCCTATGGTAGCTACTATCCCATTTTGGGTTAGCAAGCACATTCTGGGTGTTGAGTACTTTCAGCTTTTCAGTATTTCTTTCAAGCATTGTACTTTGTAACACTCCGCCATATGGTCGCCCCTAACTCCATACTGGATTGGGTAGCACATACTTGGTGTCGAGTTCCCTTTCAGCACTTAGTGTAGAAGATCCTCTGACCATATGCTCGCCATCATCGGCGCCATTCTTGGTTAGAGTTCCTGCATAAGCAATTTGATTTAGATCCTCTGACCAATGCTCACACCTTGCCCACATCAGGATCCTGGTGTACATTCTGGTTAGAGTTGCTTCAGCACGTTTTGGTTTATCTTCTAACCTTAACGGGTGCATTGATTGTAATTTGTAATTTGAAAAAATCAAAAAAATTGGCTCGGAATATTTGGTGGTATCCGAGCCAAGATCTTGCCATCCTGTGAACAATCTGTCTATGAGTGACAGAGAAAAGAGGTACATCGCAAGGGAAGACAAAAAGGTTGGAAAACAGTTCCAGC
>VDFB02236872.1:0-18396 GCA_007258455.2 Sequoia sempervirens
TTGAAAAATGAAGTTTCCTTGTTCAATTTTAAGCCCAAAATAAAATGATGATGTGAGGGTTCAGTTTTAACCAACTTTGAAAATGAATTTTAAGCCCAATTGAAAGCTAGTTGGTCCTAAGATTGTAAGTTTTAAAACCCAAATAGAAATTTAGTGGTCCTAAAACATAAACCAAAGAAGCATATGGTGGGTTATAATTTCCCCACAAGTGTCAAAACATTGTTACAATAACTACAACTAAGAAAAACCGAAAATTCAAATTTTCAATTTTTTTAGTTTAAATCACATCCAAATTTGAAAGATATAAATGCTATAAAGAGGTTGTAGACCAACTGATAAGGACGATGATATCTTCCTTACACTCGTTGACTTATGAAAATCAAACCATGTGCTTGACAATGATAATACATTTCAAACAATCATGGACTCCTCATGCATCACAAATTTGATTTTAAAATTAGCCGATAACTAATTAATCTAGATTCAAGAAAATCAAGTTGCTTCATGGTTAAGACATGAAAATTAAATTAAAGTTTGAAACCTTTGAATGATGTGTAGATATATTGGCAAGGATCCTTCATTAATTAGATGTGTAAATATAATTAATTCCTTACATTTACTGACTTGCGAAAATCAAACCACATGCTTGACAACTATAATACTATTTCAAACAAACATGAAGTCCTCATGCATCACAATTCTAACTTAAAATTCTACCAATGATTGATTAATAAATTCAAGAAAATTAAGTTGATTCATAATTATGATACCACAAATAAATTAAAATTTGAAATATTTAAAATGAAATGATCTGTAAATCAATTGACAAGGATGATGATATCTTCCTTACAATCATTGACTTGAAAATCAAACCAATTGCTTGACCACTATGATACTATTTCAAACAAACATGGAATCCCCACCCAACAAAAAAATGACTTAGCTGATAATTGATTAATAAATTGAAGAAAATTAAAGTTCAAAATCTTCCAAATGGTGGGAAGTCATGGAAGTAAAAGTCAAGTGAGAAGGAAAAGTCACGGGTCTGAACTTTCTGCATTGATTGATAATAGGAAGTCATGAAACTGAACTTTCCTCGTAGGAAGTCTCGGGTCTGAACTTTTCCCTACTAACTCAAAATTTTCATAATTTTAGTAGCCAATTCTTTTCTCCGTTTCCTTTACTCCACCGTCGCTTTGTATAGGCTTTGAAAGGCAGTATGTTTTGAAGAAGAACTGAGAGTGGAATGTTGATTTTCTATGTGTTCAAATTAAGGAGAGAATATTATTTATATTTTAGTATAAATATATATAATATAATATAATATATAATATAATATATATATATATTATAATATAATATTCTTCCAAAATGATATGTAAGGGGTGAAAGAAGGAAAAATTCAAAAATAATGGTGCACGTTGGAAAAAGTAGAGTAGAGTAGAAAATAAAAAATAAAAGAAGATGACCTGTTGTGAATTGGGTGAAGAAGACTTTGAACACATAATAGATCTACCAATCATTGTTTGTGTAGATTCAAAAGAATTGGAGGATAACACTCTAATTGGAAAATTCATTGGGATTAAATTAACAAGGGGAAACAATTATGAGATGGGTCAAGGAAAACTGAAAATCCAAGTCATTGGTAAATTTCCTACCGAGAGGCTTCTTTGTTGTAGTGTTTGAATCTCAAGGGGAGATGGAT
Organism: Sequoia sempervirens; assembly: GCA_007258455.2. NCBI lineage: Eukaryota > Viridiplantae > Streptophyta > Pinopsida > Cupressales > Cupressaceae > Sequoia > Sequoia sempervirens. Next base: position 1,706 of record VDFB02236872.1, read on the forward strand.
AGTATTTTTGAATGAGGATCAATAAAAATTTATGCCCATCTCTTTATCCAAAAATGGATACCAAGCACCAATTATTTGGATATATCTCCATCAGAAGGGTCAATTTGGATTCGCTTATACAATTTTTCATTCAAATACTAGTTGGGGAAATGCCTACTGAGAAATAGGGGACAGCATCGGAAATAATTTGGAGGTAGATTTGAGGAATAGAGAAACCCTAATTTATGCTCAAATTAGGCTAATTTAGATCAAAGAAGTGTCAAAAATATTTAAATTACTCATAATGGCTAGTATCTAGAGAATGATTAGCCATTGAAAACTTAAGTTCTTTTGCTTAAGATGCAAAATGAAGAATTAAGCAAAGATGAATACCTAAGGATACTAACAAGCAATATGAAGTGAGAAAATCATATAATTCAAATAAGGCCAAGGAATGCACAAGCAACTTGTAGACCCCAATGAACAATGGAGTAAATTAAATATCAAAAATATCAAAGAAACCAAAAAGTACCAAATCAAAAATTATGGAAATCATCCCACTATCAGAGAAGGGAGAATCTAAATGATGAATCCCTAGATAAGGAAGATGTAGATAAAATGGATGTGATTGATTTGGTTGAACCAAGGAGGATTAGTCAAGTGGCCTCAAAACTAATAAATAGAAAATTAAAGCTATGAATTTTAGGGGCCTTAATGCCCCTAACAAGCCACACATAATCAATCCCTATATGGATAATCATTTGATCAAAATTGTGGTATTATAGGAAACCAAATTGAACAAATTAGAAGTAGATTCCTTTATAAAAAAAATAAGGGATGTCCTTTCATCCTTGTTGATACTATAGGAGCTTCATGTGGACTTGGTATAATTTGGAAACTTGAGAGAGTGTCAATAAATCAAATGGAGGTGAAATTAAACTAGCAATCTTACAAAGTTATGAAGTTTAATGTCCAATTTGAATTCTTTCATCTTCAACACCTATGGCCCTTCCAAACCAAAAGAAAGAAGAGAATTATGGTAAGAATTGAAAAAGGAATTTGACACAATAAAACAAGGCGAATTTTTCATTTGGGGAGATTTCAACATCATAACTAATACATCAAAGAAAATGGGTGGTTAGGAGAGAATAATACAATCACAAAATTTATTTTAGAGTTCATCATAGAGAAAAATACCATTAACATGGCATCATATAACGGTACATATAAATGGAATAATATATGATGCAACTTCACAAACATCATTGAAAGGCTGGACCATTTTCTAATCTTCCCAAACTACCTTCTGATAGGGTAGGGTTGGATGGAACACTCAATGTTCCATGCTCTGGGTCCTTGTTCTCAAGAACTCCTAGGTGACTCTCCCACCTTAACCTTCAGGTCCTATCTCAGGTATAGGTACCCGGTCCCTCTTGGCCAACCCTACTATCAACCTTCTTTCATTCCACCAAGCCAATCTTGATGCCTTGCCACTATCTCACCCTTGACCCTTACTCTTCCCTAAAGGCCAATTACCCTCAACATTCAGTTAGGATTTTGCAGGGGTGTAAAGATGAAGTAATTAACTTCATAGCAGCCTATTAGGGTTCTTGTTCAATTAAAAAACTCCATTTCTCCATCGTTGCCACCAAACCCTCTCCTAGGGTTAGAAAAGGCTACAAGCCTAGAGCCCCAATTAGGCCTCTTAACCTAAGAAAAATGAAATTTACTCCAAAACCCTCCAAACGACCAAGGTTCTTCACTTGGGGTTTGTGTTTCCCATGCCCACACCTTGAAGATTTTTGGGGTTTTGAGCCTGTACAATCTGTACACTGCCCTTACTCAAAAATGGCCAAAAACTAGGGTTTATAAGCCTTTTCCAGGCTGATTTCAAACTGTCAAAGTCTTCTCACACCAAATGGGTTGATGGAGCCCCCTCCTAACCACCAGGCCTTTCCAAGACCCTCAACTAAATTCTCCAAAAGTAATTTTTCCAAAATCTTAGCACCCCTGCAAGTTATGTGCCTTGCACTCCTTGTCTCCCCTAGTCGGACTCTGCCTGGCTCTCCTAGGGCAAGACATTGCTAGCAGCTCCTACACACACAAGCCCTAAAATCTACCATATTTACACTCATGGAGCCTAGTCACTATTCCCAAAGGGTCGTACAATTTGTACGGTGGGAAAGTGCTCTAGCACTCCATTTTCTCAAGACTGCCTAGTTCAAGCCAGAAAAAGAAAGAAATCAAACTATTTACAAACAAAGGATGAAAATGAATCACAAAGGAAAATGGATGGCACAAAAAGATTTTACTCTATTCACACTACATTCTACAATAAAAAATAATAGCAGGTTTATTCCATCAAAGCACTATTTAGATGCAAAAATCAGAAATTGCCTCACAGAACGTTGTTTCTTTCAATTTCACAAAATGTCACTACAATATCAGTGCTTCCCACCTTGCTCCATGGTCAAAGCACACCATAAATAGGCTCAAAAAATAGTTAAGCTCTTTTTTTCAAACCTATTGAAGACCCAATTATCAAAATTATAAAACCCATTGTGTTTTTCAACCCTTGCCAACTTTTGAAAACTCAACAAGATGAGCTTCTAAAATTATTTATCTCTTGACAACTTCTTTCCTAAAGATCAAAAACACCTCTAAGCTAACTACACAATGGTCAACGTGACCTTTATGAAAACAAAACAAAATTACCCTTCTAGATTTCCTATTTACCTATTGGGCTGCTTTTATTTGTTTGTTTCCTTCGTGCTCTGTACCATTCTCCCCTCTGCCCAAACATTAGGAGGAATGGAAGGAGAGATAAATGATAGTCGATACCAAACTTCTTGAACTGATCTTCTTGTACCCATGTGGCTTCTGATTCATGCTTGTTCTTCCACTTGATGAGGTGCTCCATGTACACCTTATGCCTTGTAGACTTTTGCACTCTTGACTCCAAGATCTTCTCTACTTGAGGCTTGTCTTGACTAGGTAAGGATACATTGCTGATGTCCTTGAAGATCTCCTGAATGTTCTAATCCACATCATTGACTGTCCCCTTATACTTGATCAAATCAGCTACATTGAACACTGGAGAGATCCCTAGAGCCGCAGGTAACTCCACCTTGTAGGCATTCTTCCCATATTTGGCCAATACCTTGCATGGACCCACTCTCTTCATCTGCAACGTGGTTGACATTCCCTTCTACAACCTGGACTTGTTAAGGTGGACCATGAAATAGTCTCCTACTACAAATTGCACATCCTTCCTTGGTATATTTTCCTTCTTCAATTTTTGTGTACAGGTACATCTTCTTCACTGCTCTGAATCTCCTTCATGAATTAAATTTGAAGTCCTCTGCATGTCCACTTCTTTGTTCCATATCTCCAAGATCTCTAAGCTCACATATGCCTCTTGGGTGCATCCCATACACAACTTCAAAAGGACTCTTCCCTGTGGTCTGGTTCACACTATCATTGTAAGCATACCCAGCTTGTGAGATAACCATATCCCATGTATATCCATACTCCTTAGTTAGGCACCTTAGAAGGTTACCTAGCACCCTCTTAACCACCTGTTTTGACCATCGGTCTGAGGATGGTAGGTGATCAAAAGAGCCAGGTTGGGTGCCTAATCTTCCTCCATCAGTCTTCCAAAAGTGACTCATGGGCACATCACAATAAACAATGCTCAAAGGCAATCCATGGATCCTTTCAACTTACTTGAAGAAGAGATGAGCTATGTAACTAGCATCATGAGTAGTTTTGCAAGGGATGAAATGACTCATTTTGCTAAATCTTTCCACTACTACATAGACACTGTCAAAACCAGTCTTGGTCTTAGGAAGGCCTACCACAAAATCCATGCTTACACACTCCCATGGTCTGTTAGGAATGGGTAGGGGTTGATATAGACCAACATTACTAGCTCCTCCCTTAGCTTTCATACACATAACACATTGTTCCACATACTTTATAACATCTCTTGCCAAGTTAGGCCAATAATATAATCTTTGCACTAGTTCTAAAGTCTTGTTGATGCCAAAATGTCCACTAAAACTGCCATTATGCTTTTCCTAAATCATATTTTCCCTCATTGACCCTCTTGGAACACATAACTGATTTCCCTTAAACAATAACCCACTTTGCAATGTATACTCTGAGTATTGGCTATGGAAATGGTTCTCAAAGTTAGAACATACCTTATAGACCTCTAAAAATTCTTCATCTTCCCCATAGAGATCTTTAAAATTGTCAATCCCTATGCTCTTCACTTGTATCTCTTGCACTGTCAACAACCTCCTACTCAATGCATTTGCTACTTTGTTTAGCTGTCCCTTCTTGTGCTTGATGGTGAAGGTAAAATCTTGGATGTATTCCATCCACTTCAAATTCCTATTACTCAACTTCTCTTGAGTGTTGATAAAGCTAAGTGCTTGATTGTCAGTAAAGACTACAAACTCTTTGGGTAGGAGATAATTCCTCCATTTCCTAAGTGACTGAACCAAAGCATAAAGTTCTAAGTCATAGGTTGAATACTTCTTCTTTTCTTCATTAAGCTTCTCACTAAAGAAGGCTATAGGCTTGCCCTCTTGACTCAACACTCCTCCTACTGCCACTCCACTTGCATCACATTCAATAGTGAACAATTTGTCAAAACTAGGTAATAAGAGAATTGGTTGAGTTGCCACCTCTTGTTTCAGTTTCTCAAACCCTTTCTTAGCTTCTTGAGTCCACACAAACTTATTTTTTAGAGAGCCACCCTTGATTGTATCTAGGGGTGAGATTGCCTTACCGGATACCACTAAAGTTTCTTATGAATTTTCTATAGAATTAAGCTAATCCATGAAAAATTCTTACCTCTGTCCCTATTGTTGGTGTAGGCCAGTTGAGGATGGCTTCCACCTTGCTTGGATCCATCTTCAATGATCCCTTGGACACTACAAAACCCAAATAGACAAGCTCTTGCTTAAAGAACTCACACTTCTCTAGATTGATTGCTAAATTCTCCTCTTGCAACCTTCTAAAGAACCATCTCCACATGTTTTAAATGCTCTTAAATTTGTCTTGCTGAATATGAGGGGATGCCATCGGGTATACCACCACAAATATCCCTGTAAAATCTTTAAGCACTTCATTTATGAGCCTCATGAATGTGCTGGAGACATTAAGGAGGCCAAATGGCATCACTCTCCACTCATACAGCCCATCATTTGTCTTAAAGGCTGTTTTCCACTCATCTTTCCCTATCAACCGATTCATGATCATTGATATCCTCTTGAGATCCAACTTGGTGAAATCTTGGGCTCCTCCAAGACAATCCATCAAGTCTTCAATACTAGGGATAGGGAATCTATATCTGATTGTGATTCTATTTATTGCTCTAGAATTAGTGCATAGTCTCCACTTACCACCTTTCTTTGTTGCTAAGACCACTGGTACTGCACATGGGCTGATGCTCTTTTGAATCAATCCTTGATCCAACAACTCTTGTACCTATCTAGCTACCTCTAGATTCTGATCTGGTGTAAGTTTGTATGCTGCTTTGTTAGGCAATGAGGCTCCAGGTATGAAGTCAATTTGATGACTTATGGCTCTCTTTGGTGGTAGGGTTGCAGGTGCACCATCACTAACTATGCTCTTGTACTTCTCAAGTAACTTTTGGACTGCTTCCGGTAAGACTGTCTTTTCAGCCTTGTCTTCTTCTTTAGGTTGTAACATAACCACATATCCTTCACCCCCTTGATGTAGGTTGTTAAGGAACTCCTTCCCACTACTCAACATGATGCTTGGTGTCTTTGACTGTCCCTCTTCTTCTTCTAATAGTGACTGCAACTTGAAAGTCTTTCCATCCTTCTTGAATGAGATGGTGTTCTCTTTCCCATCATTTATGGCACCTCTATCATATTGCCATGGTCTACCCAATAGTAGATGGCATGCATCCATTGGTAGCACATCACAAACTAACTTTTCCTTGTACCCTCCAATGGAAAACTCCATCGTTACTTGCTCATTCACTAAAACACTTTGCCCTTTGTTCAGCCATGTGACCTTGTAGGGGTTAGTGTGGGGTACCTTCTCCAATTTTAGTTTCATTACTGCCTCCTCTAAGATAATATTGTCTGTTGAACCTAAATCTACTATGACCTTGCATACTTTACCAAGTATCTTGCACCTTACTCTAAATAGAGCTCTCCTTTGTTTTGGTTCTTCTTGACCCGGTTGTCCTAATCAAAACTCACCGAACATGATTCTCTCACCTCAAATTCAATATAGTGACCTCGGATGACTTACAGGATTCATGGTCCTCTTGTGCATAAACCCTCTCTTCTCATTGCTTGATGAAGATGTGCTTTCTCTGGGCACCTATAATGAGGATGACCTACTTGAAGCTACAATGGTGGCACCATGTTTTGCAAAATATGAATTGCTCTTACTGCTTTCCCTCTTCCTCCATTTGAACCTCCTTGAGGTCCTCTACCTTTGTTATATCCTCCTCTAGAAGATGTTTCTCCTCCATGCTCTGTGAGTTTAGACTCCTCCTTGGTTTCTTTGGTCGTGCCTCTACCTTAGTAGCCACCTCCTTGTCCTCTTTGATCTCTTTGATCTACGCCTATGCCTACGCCCTTAGAAACTTTGTTCTTGTTTCCTCTTGCTTCTTTTCCTCAATATTTATGGCCAATTGGTAGCATTGATGTATTGTCTTAGGACTTAAAAGAGCCATCTCCTCTTGAATGTTCCACTTCAAGCCATTAAGATACCTAGCCACCTTGACACTCTCATCCTTTGTCACATTAGACCTCATGCAAAGTTTTTGAAACTCCTCAGTTTAAGTGTTTACATCTTGGTCTCTTTGCCTCAATCTCTATCTTTTCTTGTGTAACTGAATCTCATAGTCATCTGGCATGTATGCTTCTTTTACTTTGGCAACCATTCCCTTCCAAGTAGTTATAGGATGCTTGCCTTCCTTTTCCCTCTCTGTCTGAATGAACTTCCACCATGTCAAGGCAAAACCTCTTAGTCTTGACTTGGCCACCTTTACCTTCTGTGCCTCAGTGACTCCATCACATTCAAAATGGTTTTCCATTCCCTCTATCCAATCAACAACTAAATCAGCTTCCATTTTTCCACTAAATAGTGGTATGCCTTCAAGTGCTTTTCCACTCAAAACCTTCAATGCCTTCAAGAAAGGCTCTTCTTTCAAAACAAGGTCAGGTTCAGGGGTCTTGTCTTCCTCTGCAACCTCTTCTTCCTTTGGTATCCTTCCTTCAAATTGCGCACTCCTCACTGCTTGCTCAAGTTGGGCATTCTTTCCCTCAATTGTTTATTGTCTTCCTCCTACTCTTCAACCATCTTGGCCAACTCTACATTTGTCACCATGATGGAAGAATCAATAGACTCAACCTCAGACATACAATATTCTTCCCAAATCTTTTACTTTCTCTGATACCAATCTAATAGGGTAGGATTGGATGGAACACTCATTGTTCCATGCTCTGGGTCCTTGTTCTCAAGAACTCCTAGGTGACTCTCCCACCTTAACCTTTAGGTCCTATCTCAGGTATAGGTACCCTTCGTCCTACTGGCCAACCCCACTATCACCATTCTTCATTCCGCCAAGCCAATCTTGGTGCCTTGCCACTATCTCACCTTTGACCCTTACTCTTCCCTAAAGGCCAATTACCCTCAACATTCAGTTAGGCTTTTGCAAGGGTGTAAAGATGAAGTAAAAAGCTTTATAGCAGCCTATTAGGGTTCTTGTTCAATTACAAAACTCCAATTCTCCATCACTGCCAACAAACCCTCTCCTAGGGTTAGAAAAGGCTACAAGCCTAGAGCCCCAATTAGGCCTCCTAACCTAAGGAAAATGAAATTTACTCCAAAAACCTCCAAATGACCAAGGTTCTTCACTTGGGGTTTGTGTTTCCCATGCCCACACCTTGAATATTTTTGGGGTTATGAGCCTGTATAGTCTGTACATTGCCCTTACTCAAAAATGGCCAAAAACTAGGGTTTATAAGCCTTTTCCAGGTTGATTTCAAATTGTCAAAATATTCTCACACCAAATGGGTTGATGGAGCCTCCTCCTAACCACCAAGCCTTGCCAAGACCCTCAACTAAATTCTCCAAAAGGAAATTTTCCAAAACCTTAGCACCCCTGCAAGTTATGTGCCTTGCACTCCTTGTCTTCCCTAGCCTCGCCTAGGGCAAGACATTGCTAGCAACTCCTGCACACACTCAAGCCCTACAACCTACCATATTTACACTCATGGAGCCTAGTCACTATTCTTGAAGGGATGTACAATTTGTACAGTGGGAAAGTGCTCTAGCACTCCATTTTCTCAAGACTACCTGGTTCAGGCCAGAAAAAGAAAGAAATCAAATTATTTACAAACAAAGGATGAAAACAAATCACAAAGGAAAATGGATGGCACAAAAATCTTGTACTCTATTCACACTACATTCTACAATAAAAAATAATAGCAGGTTTATTCCATCAAAGCACTATTTAGATGCAAAAATCAAAAATTGCCTCACAGAACGTTGTTTCCTTCAATTTCACAAAATGTCACTACATTATCAATGCCTCTAACCCTGCTCCATGGTCGAAGCACACTATATATAGGCTCCAAAACTAGTTAATCTCTTTTTGTAGAACCTATTGAAGACCCAAAGATCAAAATTATAAAACCCCCTGTGTTTTGCAACCCTTGCCAACTTTTTTAAAACTCAACAAGATGAGCTTCTAAACTTATTTTGCTCTTGACAAATTCTTTCCTAAAGATCAAAAACACCTCTAAGCTAACTACACAATGGTCAACATGACCTTTATGAAAACAAAACAAAATTACCCTTCTAGATTTCCTATTTACCTATTGAACTGCCTATTGTTCCTTAGGTGCTCCTGCACCACCTTCATACCCCCATAATTCCTATATCTCATATTAGACTAATATCCATCTTTGATCACTATCCACTCAACTTAATCCTCATGAAGGATCATCCACCACCCAAATGCCAATTTAGATTCAAAATAATGTGGCTCAAAAGAAAGGATTTTCTAGGCCTATTAGAACAATGGTGAAAGGAATTGATGGATGTGAAGGGGTCACAAATGTGCATGTTCTTCAAGAAACTTCAATTCTTGAAGGATAAATTAAAAGTTTGGAATAAAAATACATTCAAGAATGTATTTAAGGAGAAAGAAATGATCAAGGGAGAAATGGAGGAATTGAATGACAAATAATTGAGAAGAGTATGCTTTAGGAATATTATATTAGAGAAAAATCTATTATTAGTGGAGCATAATGATAGCTTAGCTAGAGAATAACATCATTGGTATTTTGAAACAAGAGAAACTTGTCTTGAAGATGGTGAGTTGAACACTAATTTTTTCCACAATTCAATGAAAAGTAGAATAGGAAAAAGTAGAATATATCAAACAATCACAAATGATGGATAGACATTAACAAAGAATGATAAATACAAGGTGAAGATGTTCATTTCTTCCAAAATCTAATTTCAGAAGATAATATAGTTGATCCACTAGAGAAAAAAATTCTATATGCCATGCCCACATGTGTCAATGATTTAAAAAATAGATTCCTCATCTTCCATGCAATGATTAAAGAAGTAAAAACCACCCTCTTCCAAATGAGGCCTTGAGGACCAATGTTTTCTTGGCATCATTCATCCAAGCATGTGATAATTTTATGGGAATGAAAATAAATAGAGTTGTTAAGGAATTGGGAAAATCAAGGAAAATCCTAAAAGACCTAAGCAACACCACCATAGTATTAATCCCCAAAAAATAATATGGATACTCCTCAGACTTCAAACCAATATCTCTCGACAACATAATAGAAAAGGTCATATACAAAGTACTAGAAAATCATCTAAAGTTTCTTCTCCCCAAGATAGTATCCCAAGAACAAAGTGTCTTGATTCTAGGGAAAAATATAATGGATGGAACGTCATAATAGAAAATGAGGTAACTCATTCCATTAAATAAATAAGAAAAATATCATTATGATAAAGTTAGATTAAGTAACATTTGTGATATAGTAGGGTGGTATTTCTTAATGAAGATCTTAGAAAAACTAGGGTTTGATTAAAAAATATCTCAAATGGACTTTTTCTTGTATCTCATCCACATGATACCCCATCCTAATCAATAAATCACCTTATAGTTTTTTCTTAAGATAACTAGGGAATTGAACAAGGTGATCCTCTCTTCCCATCTTTGTTCATTCTCATGGTGGACACATTAAGCCAAAGGATTTTGAAAGGTGGCTAAAATAGGTCAATGGAAGGGAATAACAATTGTTGTTGGGATCTCATCCATAACACATCAAGTATTTATCAATGGCACACTTTTGTACAAGGTCTCTACAATCAGGGAAACAAAAATCATCAAAGCAACCTTGCATGAATACATGTAATGTGCTTTGAGAAATTCATAAATAATTAAAAAATGAAGATATTCTTTTTTAACATGAAAATTTCCCTACAATGCATAATTGCATCCAGGTTTAAATTTTCTATTAACACCCTCTCATGTTAGTATCTAGGTTTACAACTATATAATGGGGTAGCAAGAACCAATCTTTGGACATGAAAAAGTTTAAAATGTAAGAAAAGATATTCATCTTGGAAGGTGTGGGAATAATAATGAACCTAGTTTCCAACTATTGAGGGTTGTCCCCCCTTTCTTTCTATAGTAGTGGAAGGGAAGGGAGGGAGAGACCCACTCCTATCCACCTTATCTATAGTGGGGGGCCAAATGAACCCCCTATCCACCCCCCATAGGGTTTTTTCATCCATCTATTGATATGACATACTCTAGAAAGTTCTTTGGGTGGATAGGGGCACTCATTGAATGAAGTGAGATGAGGTTCTTACCAAGACTCAACCCAAAAAATAGTAGTTGAGGCCGCCACCCCACCCCTACTTAGGGATGGAATCCACTCAACTGTGTTATATATAAGGGGGAATTAAAAAGATCCATCTCCTATTGAATTGAATATCTAGGAATAGGGAAATCAACTCACCTTTTTCTCAATATATATCCTCCCACCCCCATAGGTTACTAGGTTTCCAAAATGAATAAGTCATGTTTTCCATAAAACACTAGCTATTTAGAGACTCAATTGATCTATCTCCTCCCACCTACCTTGAGGATCAAAATTCTTGACTAGAGATTTGATCAAAGAAATGGTGAACCAAGCTTATTCATATTCCCAAGCTTTCAGAGTTACTTAGTATAAGGTCACCCCAAGTGACTAAGTGGGGCATGCATGAAGGAAAAGAGAGGGGTAGATTTTCCCTCTATAGGAGCAACATTCTATAATGGTGTTGATAAAAAGGGGTTGAGTGATTCTTCCCATAATTGAATAATTTATTTTCATAGACACAAATAATAGGGAATTGGTATTTCTATCAAACCTTCCTTTTGCAATGATCTTAAGTTCTCTAACGTACCCTATATCCTCCCACCCACCACTATTAATCCCCACCCAACCTTGGGTGGGAGGTCCTCAAATGAGGTTCTTTTTTATTAATGATCTATACACTTGCATAGTTGGTCACTAGTTCAGAAGAACCTTTCATTCTTCAAAAGATTCTTGATAGCACACACAAATCAATCTAAAAATAAGATTCTTTATTTCCTAGGTATGTAGGACTAACTGATTGAAAAAGGATCGATTGATCCCATGAATATTATGACTATGAGGTAGGGGTGGGTGGGTGGCAATAGAGTTGGCCATACTAGAATTCAGGTGGGTGGGAAACTATATAGCTAGCTGAGGGTTCAACTAGAGACTCTACAAATATATGGCACCGAAGCCCACCACCATACTATTTATTTGCATAATTTGCATGATGTTATCATTGATGTCTAAATACTTCATTGATGTGTATGTTAAAGAGAAGAGAATGTTTGCTATGGTGGAGATAAGAGCATGTTTTGTAATTGTTGCATAGTTTCTCAAATGTTGCAAATGTTGTCATAAAATGTTGACATGTTTCTATAGAGGTCATTCCCAGAGGTTTGAGGAGAAAACTAATGGAAAATTCTATGTGGGTTTTTTTAGTACATTCTAGACATGTAATTTGTAGATCCAGACGAAAATGAATGATCACATAAACCAATTAATTTTTCTCTTAGATAGAATTAGGGTTTAGCAAATAAACCCTAAGTGTTTTAGGTCATGGTGGTTCACAGAGTTCTAATTCATTATTGACCTGATGTTGTCGGTAATTGATCAAATAAGTTATGACTTATATCTTCAAAGCCATTTATAAACTGACCCCTTTCACCTAGGCAATTATGGGTTCAACATATATCAAAGACTTTAATATTTCTTAAGTCAGAATGTTGTTGGCATTTGATGTTGGTTTTAAAACCACCATTGGTCACTGAAGAAGTTATCAAAACTTCATTTATTCCTGCTAATGGGTATGTGTCAAGTTTTGATTGTAGTGAAACCTTCCTTCATATTGCATCTTTGAGAATACTTTTCTTTAAAAGAATTGTGATGTGTGGTATGATCTTTAGAAGATCAATGGTCTGCATTAGATTTTATAGATCAAACGACTATCACATATGTTCTTCACATTACATTTTGAAGATTGCATTGGCCAAAGCTCTATTTGTGATTTGCAATATGTTTTCTAGAAGATCAATGGTTTGAGTGCTATCTATCCAATAGTTGAGATTGTATCACATGTGTTCTTTGCATCACATTTTCATGTTTAACTGTACAAGGGTGATCCCATAATAGTGGTTTACAATTTTTGGCCAATGGACACTGAAATTATTATTTTTAACTAAATCTTCATTTGGGCACCTATGGCGGCTAAACCATGAGGAATTTGAAGATGGTGCAAACTAGAGTCTCATCAAATTTTGTTTTGTAGATTCTAAAAATATTTTTCAAAATTTTTTGGAATCAAATTGCACTTCTTTTCCATCTACATACGAAAATTGATTTTTTTTGAGAAAACAACATTTTTAAAAAGTGGCGCTTAGTATAACACATAACTTTTTTTCCATGAAGGATAAAATTATAATTTTTTCAAATTTAGATTTGTAACTTTGATATCTAGTGCTTCCACTTGGTTAGATAGTCTTTTAATGAATATTTTTCCTTAATAAGTTTCAAAGTCAAATGAATTATAATTTAGACACAATCGTGTATAACATAACTTTTTTATATATGTCAAAATTTAATTTAATTTTTTTGTTGGATCAAGGACTTCAATATCTGGTGCACTCATATTTTTCAAAAAAATTGATAATATTCTATTTTTCCACATGTGAAGAACAAAAGAAATTCATTTTAGATGAAAAACCTATGTTTAATAAAACTTAAAAACAAATACATAACAAACCAAAACATATTAAAATTATATTCATTGGATAGCTTGTTCTGAGGAATACCATAATCATTTGAAATAAATTTTAAATGAATTCATTTGATCCCCAAAAGCTAAATCAAAAGTGATTTTTTATCAGCATTTTGATAGGTGTAAAGGAGATGCATTTATAGGTATGGTTTAAAACTAGCGAGGTTCTATCCAAGGGGGTTGGATCTAAGGTGATTTGATCAAACCCTCTTCAATTGGAATCCTTAAAATGGAACTTTTTAAGGCTTAAATCATTATATTTTCTAAAAATATGTGATTTCAGCTAAAATTCGTTCCTCTCAGGAATTGTAAACCACTATTGTGATAGCACCCACAAAGGAAAACGTGTGATATACAAAGTTAGTGGATTGTGACATTAACATAAACAGATGGTGATATATTATTGCATTGCAAAATTGCTTCACATTGTAGTTGTGAAGCAAAAGGGAGTTAAGAAAATTATGATATGCGATAAGTGGAGTATGATGTATATATATACAAGTGAAAGTAAACTATTCCATCGTACATGTATAAGTGTAAACAAAGTTGCAACAAGCACAAGGCTTGTGATAGAGATCGATGGTGATCATTTAAAAGAAATCTAATTGAATAGTTGGGTTTTAAAGTTGACGCCTTTCATTATAAATCATTGAATGATTGCATGAAGATATAAATCAATGGATGACATTCAAAATTGAACGTCAAAATGGTCAGGTGGTGATTTGAATGAAATTATATTGGAAAAATAGTGTCATAGACTTTCAGGTAGTGGAACTCAACATAGAGAAGAAAAATATGATATGGCACAATAATTGATACATGAAGATTGATTGGTCAAGAAATCTAATATGCCTGTGTATCAAAGTTAGGGTTAGGGTTTTTGATACATAGCATACAAGTGATGAAACAAGCATATAAAATGATGTCCTAACATAAAAAAAAAAATCAATACACTTAAGGAGATTCTTCATAACACGAAGAGTGACACACACTCAAAATAGAGTATGAAGTGTATGGTATGAGTGTGTTGTAGAATAGAGGAAGATAATACATAGTAATGAATTGACAAGGTGCATTGTTAGGTTGAAGAACTAGTACTTTGCATATATGAACTTATAATATTGTAAGAGGCTTGTGGCTCAAAAAATATTGGGTTGGTGCTCAATCAGGTATGCACTGTACTAGGAGGTTGGTGCCTCAAAACATTGTCTTTGGTGTGCATTTTACTAGGAGGATGTAGCCTCAAAACATTAAATTAGGTGTTAATGTACCTATATGTGGGTGCTTAAAAAATATATGTAATATCTTTGATTGTGTGGTTGGATTTGAGTAGTAGACTCAAGCAAATTTTCTTACCATGGTTTTCCCATACTGGGCTTTCCATGATATCTGATGTCTTATTATGTGTGTGCTATTTTGCTTGATATTTAATCGTGTCTATTGTTTTAATGTGGTAAAAATTTGTATGCACTAATTCACCCTCCCCCCTCAATGTATTGGTGTTATTTCAACAATTGGTATTAGAGCCCTAGTTCCTTGAAGAAAATTTAATCAACTTAAGGTAGAACTAGTTTCAAGACGTGCTATAGTAGGAAAAGAGGGATCCTATTCAAACAAAACATCATTGTTTGGTGGAAAAAATTATGCTTTCTAGAAAGTAATAATAGAAAATTATTTAACATCTATTGGATTTGATGTATGGAAATCAATTGTAGATGGTTATATTGCACTAGAAACTACTCCTACTGATATAGCCAACAAGAGAGTTTGTGAAAACAATGTCAAAGATAATAATGCTATTCCATGTGGTTTAACCAATATGGAATTTATAAAATTCATGCATTGTAAATTTTCCAAAGAAGTATGGGAGAAATTGCAAAGTATCTATGAGGGAGATGTTAAAGTAAAACAAGAAAAGTTGCAAACTCATAGAGGAAAGTTTGAGACTCTTAAGATGAAAGAAAAAGAAAATGTTGTTGCATTCATTCTTAGGGTAGATGAGGTAGTGAATACAATTAGAGGCTTGGGTGAGATTATTGAAGAAAAGGTTATTGTAAAAAAATTCTTGAGGTCACTCCCACAATGATGTGATTCTAAGGTATCTATGATAAAAAAACAACCTATGGTTACAAGAAAATGTCATTGCATCAATCCAAAACCCTAGCTAGACTTATTGGACCTAAGTTGCACAAGGAATTTCATGTCCTAAACTGGGGTAGATTTTTAATCAGTCAATTGTGTCATTCTGCTTAGCAAATACATCACAAAATCAATTGTGTCACTATTTTTGCATTTGTGTCACACAACTGCGATTGTGTTACATGCCTCAACAAATGCATCATTGGGGTCAATTGTGGTCAACCCTCAATTAGTTGTGTTTATATTGGACTCACTCTTTTGTAACTTCAAACATAAATTTCACCACCCTAATGGCCCATAAAATAATTTCTTTTGCTACCATTGCATTCCTGGCTATTAAATTGACATATCAAAACAATTTCCAAATTTTTTGAATTTTTTTGAAAATTTGCAAAAAATTTCCAAGGGTGTATAGGTCCACCTTGCTTACATGGGTCATGTTTTGACTAATTTTCTTTGACACAATGTGATAAGCTACATTGGATCAAAGAGGGGAAAAATGTAGACACTAGCATTTATCCTAGACTTGCGAACTTTATTTTCTCCATCAATTCCCCCTTCACTCTTAATAATGAAATAATTTTAATTATTTAATTAATTCATTGTTATCTTTTATTTCCTCCTTTGATTAATTAATTAAATTTTATTTAATTAATTATCTATTAATTTGGCATTTTCCTCCCACTTTTGAATTAAATTGTTATTTAATGAAAAAGTCAACCTATCACATGTCCTCTATAGTTAAATAATGATTTTATTATTTAATTATTCATTTCCCTCTCAAAAAAAATAATTTAATAATTATTTGAATCTCTCCTACAACCTCTTTTTCTATACCAACCTCATTATCGGTGCCAATCTTCTCTTGACATCTTTGATTGAATTATTTTATAATACAATCTTAGAAATTCATTCTTATCTTTGCCCTAATTTTTCCCTAACCCTATTTCGTACTTGAACTTTCATTATTGGCCATTGATTGACATATCTTTAATATTTTGCTATCATAAACATTAGGCTACTATTGCATACTCAAATCTGAGGGCATCAAGCACATTCAAGAAAAATGGAGAAGGTAAATGGAGGTCAAGCAACCATGGCATAGGTGATATTTACTTTGTGTTTATGTTTCTTATGTTGGATTGTGCTCTATTGTTGGT
>VDFB02236873.1:0-18999 GCA_007258455.2 Sequoia sempervirens
GTATTTGATCATTGCATTTCTATAATAGAGGCGACCATATTTGGAGTTAACAAAATTTAATTCCAAGTTTCAGATTTTATTAAGCAAAATCGCCCTTGCAAGGAGGCCGTACCTTTTTGGAGAGCATTGGGATTCGTGCATAAATTAATGGTTGAGTTTAGATGCTGTTTTATCATTGTGAATTGAGCGCCAACCTTCTCAAGAGCTTTTGCAAGCTATATTTCATCTTCTGGAGGTATTGTGAAGGAGTTGTGATTATTTTTATGTGTTTTCAGTTTGCTGATAATCATTTCCAGATTGCTGATTTTTATATTAGTTTGCTTCAATATTCTGATTTTGGTTTTAAGCTTCATTAATTGAGAGGATATCAAGTGGAAAAATCTTCTATTTCATTGTGCTTTGTAAAGATTGTAATAACACTTGAAAATTGCAGTTGTTTATCATTGTAAGACTGTAAATAGTAGTATTGTTCCAGTCATTTAATTAGCTGCAAAATCTTATGATTAATCTCTCATATATGTAACCCCTGGATGGTTTACCGCCAGTGTGGATAAAGAACATTCTAAAAGCTTATCTCTCTTATTTGTAGCTATTTCTATTCATTGTAAAGCTAGTTAGTAGTACTAATAGCTATTTCATTTTATTGCTGCAATTTATACTTGATTACACTCCTACAATTGAGTGGTTGAGTTGTAGAATAAATATTTATTTTTATTGTAAATTCCCCCCACAAAATAAGTGGTTGTGTGGACAGTATTCCCCCCACGTTAATAAGTGGAAGAGTGGATTTAAAGGCTGGCTTGCCGCCTAATAATTGTTGTAAACTCACCCACTGAATAAGTGGAGTATTCCCACTGCTTGTGGATACCTGCATCAGCAGATGAATTGTACTTTCAGCTTTGTTTATACCTAACGATCCTCTGACTATATGCTATCACCTCGCCCACATTGGGTTCTTGGTGAACATTCTTGGTTAGAGTTATCTTCTTTGCTGATTTGCATTTTTGGAGCTAACGCTAATCAGTGTTTGGTTGCTGATTTGTGTGTCTAATTTTGGGGAAAAAAGTTAAGGGGAATATTTCAACAACCAAACTGATCTTGCTGATCTCTGTGACTGCGGCAATGCTGGAAATCATTGGTAAACATGTTAGAACAGCAAGGTAATCACTCAAAATTCATAACCAGTATGCCCAACACACCACCCAACACATATGAGCTAGTAAACCACATCAAAATCACTCCAAAACATGCACTAAACACACTAGAAGAATACTATATCAGATCGATAAATAAGATCAAACATGAACATGTTTGAAACAAAGATATAATGTTTCTAGTATAGCAGGTACAACAAGTACAAATTTCATAAAAAACTCACCAAAATCACCAATGTTCACCATTTAATGGATTGGCCCTTCAAACCTCAAACATCCTCTTGGAACATGAGAAAATCTTCAACAAAATTGCATCGGTAACATTAATAATCAAAACTTCTTCAAAATACATCAAACATCTCCATTATCAACAACAAATTGGAAAAAGACTTAGCATTCAGCACAATGGTGATTTCTAGATGAAATCCTCAATCAGTTAGGAGGGTTTTTGTCTCCAAAATTGGATTCACCAAAGGGTTTTCGTCCTTAGGCAAATAGGGAGAACTCATGTTCTTTCACCAAAGCAAATGAAATGAATAACTGGTATCCCTTATTCTACAGACCCAACCTCCTTTTATAACTTTTTTAGAGCTATTTTAGGAAAAACCATTTTTTTCTTTTCACTACTTTGTCGAAAATGTTATTTTTTCTTTTTTGTTGCTTAAAAAAAAACACTCTTTTTCTCATTTTTTTGTCTTTTCGATTGCTTTTTCTGAATTTTTTTCCCTTATTAAAATAAAGTGACATTTCTAAGAATTTTTAATTAAATCACTTTTAGTTCTCCTTTTCAATGTCACTTTTAAATAAAACTTTTAAGTCACTTGTACCCCATGCTTAGTGCTAACACTTTTAGGCCCTCTTTTAAAAACACTTTATGACGTAGTCCACCCTTCTTTAAAATAAATAAATTAATAAACATAAGTTTCCTTTATAATATAAAGTCACCTTAAGACAAATTAAATTATTTATTTATTTTCTTTTATCTACACATCCCAAGGTCTTAGGAAAGTTGACACCTCTAAAGCTATTGGAAATCTCCAAGAATTGTGGAATGCTTCCAAAATGTCAAAATTGCATCTAGAAAGAACCATTGGACTCCTCTTGGTCCCTTGAACTCATTACCATTGTCAAAATTCCTTTTTGAATAAGTTGGCATCGTCCAAAAATCTGTCCTCTTCAAGAATGTTGGAATGGACCGAAAGAGGGACATTACACCTTTGTACTACTAGATTAGTTGAATATAAAACAAATTTAGAGATGCTTTGTCACATAAGAGAAATTGTCCTTCGAAACATTGCTACCATCCTAGCTCATTATAAAAAACCAAATAAAAACTTAGCCCTTTTTCACTTTATTAAAATATATTTTACTAGTCTTTGAATATACTTGGATGAGGATTTATATTCCTCCTTTCTAATGTGGAAGAAGATAATACTTTTAAATAATAGTTGATTTTTTTCATGAAGTGAGTTATAAGCTTGCTAGATGAAATAATGTATCAATGTTAGTTTAATTCCTAAAGGCTATAAACATTGTAAGTTTTTGTAAAGACTTGTAAAAAAGTGTTATACGTTTAAAAGGATATTTTCCCCTAAGAATTAGTCATTGTTTCATATTCATTTTGTAGGTTTTGTTAATGGCCAGAATTAGTAGTTTAGGAAAGGTACTTTACATGAAGTTATTGAGTTAGAGATTGATCTTGTTACAGTAAAAATAGTGTGCATGCACAGACACATCTTTTCCTTTGGGTAATGTTAAAGAAATCAATGCATTAGAAATAAATAGGCCTGGGGTTGAGATGTCCCAAGTTTCAAAACTTTTAAACTCCAATTCATCATTAAAGCTTTCCAGTGATATTAAGTCTAAGTGGTCTTGAAAGCTAAATTACTTACAAAGTTAAGATCTTTGCACATTGTTTACTCACTTGTCCTACTTGAATGATTTACAGAGTAAACGGAAGTAACAAACTTACAAAACATAAATGAATACCAATCATGTTTCGGAATATAACGCTTTATTCTCATTCATCACAGATATGCAATAAGTACATCAAAAGCATAACAATAGTCCCCGACTATGAACAAGTACATATAAATAATAGACCAATGTTGGTTAAGACTACCAACTCTCGGTAACTACTAACCGACTATAACAATTGTTGGGGACTAACATGTAATTACAAGACATAACTATTTATTTATTACTTAGTTAACTAAAACATATTCACTAGAATTTCAATCGACTACATCAGCCCTCCAAAAGGAAAGTCATCTTCCAGACGACACAACAACAAAATTGGGGATTGTACATGCAACGAGAATTGATCACTGAGAAGAGGGAGAATGAGAAGATGTCCCTAGATGTTTTGAGGATGTTGGTGTGGATGTTGCCAAGTGCTACTAGCAAAGACGTTGGAGCCTTTGGTTAGCCACCAGTTGTTGCTCTCCGATAGTTTTGACCAGGTGAACATCCTCCATTAGTTGTTTCTTTGTCTTCTCTAGCTCCTGTAGCTTAGTCATTATCTTCTCTGCCTCTTGTACCTTCACCTGTAACTCTTCGTCACTCTTAGCTAGATGAGCATCTCTCTTAGCCAACTGTCTATCTCTCTCCACTACCATCTACGCCAAGGTTGTGACCCGAGCACGCTCTATTGTTGTCACTTGAACCAACTGCTCTTGTGACTTTCGGATATGATCGGCCAATCCCACTTCTTGCATCACAAGTGCCATAGACTAGAGATCTTGGATGCATCTTTGCATTGTACCAAGGAGATCATCCTCACCAAGTTTGGCGATTGCAATGATAATGCCTTTCGATCCACCCTCGTTAGAGTCCTCATCAGATGAATTGATCGTGGGTAGCACCTGCACCAAGTCAATGATGGTTTTGTTGTAATTTTTGGTTCATTCTCCCCTCTAGGCGGAGTTGTTTGTATATGACCATGGCTAATTGTTGACCAAGTTCTTTGGCCATAAGCCCTGGTGATGAAGGGAACACTAGAGACCCTACTGGAATCCCTAATGTCTGTAGCCTTTGGTCTATTATATGCACTTCTTTGGCCAGATTTGTCTCCTCGATCAATACATGGTCTCCAAGTAGGTTGCTCTCGACTGGCAACCTTGGTAATGTACCTAGCAGTCTTGGTGATGCCTTTGTTGGACTTAGTAGTGCACCCAATGGTGTTGGTGTTGGGCTTGGCGGTGCTAGTTGTGGGCCTAGTGTGCTAGCGATGCTGGTGGTGGGCCTGGTGGTGTTGGTGGTGCGCCTGACAGTGCGCTAAGCGGTGGGCTTGGTGGTGCTAGCGATGGCCCTAGCAGCACTGGCGGCGCTAGCAGTGCAATTGGTGGTGGTGGTAGTGCCACTGGTGGTGCCACTCTTGTTGTCGTCTCATTCACTAGTATGGCCTCGTCTATGTCCATCTCCGGTAGTGATTGGGCATCAACTGCTAGCAACATCTCTCCCCTTCGTACTATTAGCCGTTGGAATTGTATTCATCGTACTCTCCAATTCTTGTGTTGCACAATTTCCTTTTGCAACCCAATGTGAACACTAGATTGTACATCATACAGTACCTTGCAGCGCCTTATGTATGTCCTTAGGCTCTCTATCGTATAGAAAACTCTAGCGTACATCTTTAGCTAGCCGTTGCACACTGGACCGCACAATTACCTCAACATCCTCACTCTTGCATCGTACAACTTGACTTCTCTTTCCGCTGTACCTTGTCCGTTTGAATTTGACTCACCACACTCTCTGTACGGTTAAACCCTTACACCATATGACTAAGTCCGAGTCAATGATGGTTTGTATTCATTGAAATTGTTGTACGATCACCCTACTTCTAGTCTATATGTCTGTCACTTGCCGCACTGGTCTTTGCCAATATCATTGTATGTCCTTGAGTATTCTTTTTTGTACTCAACGTTGGCGTACAATTCCTATGTGTTGTGATCACTGTACTACCTTGTCTCTAAAATGTCGTATGATGTCACAAAGGTTTTGTTGTATGGTAATTCTTGGCTGCCGCCATACTACCTTGTCACCAAAATGTTGTACGATGCCTAGTAATTGCCTTGGTCTGTATGAGTTGTGTTGTATTGTGTATTGCATTACTAGCGCCTTCTTTATTCTTGGTTCCTCGTACTTGATTATTTTGTCCTATTCAAAATTGTGGGCTGGCATGTCATTTGGCTTTCCTACTCCCTCCTTATTTTCTCTGTACTTGGTAGGAGATGGTTGACTAGTCATAGCTTTGTCTTCTTCATCCTCAATCTCCCCAATTTGTAGCATGTTGCACTTGGGGTAGAGCACCTCATAGTCTTCCACATACTAATGGAATAGATCGTTGAGAGAACTCGTCTCGTCGTCAAAGCAACTCTCGAGGTCAAGTACTCCATCATTAGGTTGCTTGAATTTTCTTCCTTCTTCTGCCTTTGATTCTCCTCCATCGGACTTTGACTTGGAGGATGCCAATTCTTCGCTCACGACTTGGTTCTTCAGGTCAACGACGTACTTCTTCTCGTTGCTTTTGATGGAGAGCTTGTTCCATTTCTAGTTATGGTTTGCCTTGGTTGCAATTAACCACTCTCTCTTGAGCTGTAGTGTCCCTCATACAATTTCTTGATAGAGTGACAATTGATTTGTTTTGGGTTGTTTGTGGTCTTTCCTTTCAACCGTGCATAGTTGTCAGGTATTGATTGGTATTTGGATTATTTAATTTAAATTGCTTGATAAATGTTTTTGATTAATTGCCGCATTAAAATAAAATTGTTAAGTTAATAAGGTACTTTTGATAAGTAAATATAAATTCTTTTATATAATCATAGTTCATGGTAAAATAAATTATAATGTAATGCTAAGTTAATTAATAAAATATTATAAAGCGGAATATAAAGTTAATTATTAAATGGAGTATGTTTTGATAAATACATAAATAATAATAAAATATAATTACAGCGGGATGTTATAATTAATAAATAATATGATAAATCAAAAGGCTTTTAATTAATTAAAAATTTGTTATTGTGAGAAGGAAAAGACTAATTTAATAAATTTAAAGTTAATCTTTAATTGTGGAAAATTGGTTGGTTTTTCCGGGAATGCAAATAGTCTCCCTCTTTTTGTAAATATTGTTCTTTGGGAAGTTTTTCATTCTTTTTTTTGCTGAAAGAGTAATTTGTCTGTAAAATTTCAAATACTGTTGCAAAATTTCAAATATTGTTGATTTTGAATTGGGGGTTCTAAAAAGATTGATTGGGGTTCTGAAATATTCCGAGCCAATTTTTTTCGATTTTTTCAAATTACAAATTACAATCAATGCACCCGTTAAGGTTAGAAGATAAACCAAAACGTGCTGAAGCAACTCTAACCAGAATGTACACCAGGATCCCGATGTGGGCAAGGTGTGAGCATTGGTCAGAGGATCTAAAACAAATTGCTTATGCAGAAACTCTAACCAAGAATGGCGCCGATGATGGCGAGCATTTGGTCAGAGGATCTTCTACACTAAGTGCTGAAAGGGAACTCGACACCAAGTATGTGCTACCCAATCCAGTATGGAGTGAGGGGCGACCATATGGCGGAGTGTTACAAAGTACAATGCTTGAAAGAAATACTGAAAGCTGAAAGAACTCAACACCCAGAATGTGCTTGCTAACCCAGAGTGGGAAAGTAGCTACCATAGGGCAGAGGTGAATTAAATACAATATCAATTGCTGAAAGTAAAGAGGAACATTACAATTTGATAAAGCAAGACTCTAAATGGTTGTCAGTACTACTGCCAGCTTACAATATAAAAGATGATATCTTGCTAACTGTTGGTTGGAAATTTTGTATTCTTGTGAAAGCGTACAAAATGGTGATTTCAACCACAGCACGTGAGTTTGAACTCTCCTAATTAAGGGAAGGCTCCCCCTTTTAACAAAATAAAATTGATATGGGTAGGACAGTAATCGTTCCTCTTGTTTCAGGAAAGATTATGTTCTCTCTTCATAGAAAAGAAACAGTAAATGTTACTAAAACTTATTACAACAGTTGTGCAGTGAAATAAAGAGAAAGGAAATAAAGTTTCCTGAAAGCACAAAGACTTCCGTTATTTCCTCCGGGACGGGAAAACAATTCGATAAGCACAAAGTCTTGAAGAATGAAATCCTATCAACCTTTTTCAGAATGATTATTTGATGAAAAAGTACAACATAAAACAGCTCAAAGACTGTAATTATAATGTATCTTTTAACTATCCTAGATGAGAAATACTATGAGCACAAAGACTTATAATTCTACTCTATTTCTAACACTAACTATGAATTCAATTCTCACATTTACAGCACAAAGTCTGCAGATATTTAAATCGAATCTCTCTTCAGCAATCTTCAACAATTTTCAAGTAATCACAAAATAATGATGATCCAAAATGACACAAGAACATTTAGGATGCAAAACAAGAATCCAGCTCAAAGTCTGAAATTCCAGCTTCTTGATATCACTTGAAAATTCACAATATTCCACTATAAAGCTCAAAGACTTTATGAGTACAAAATTCTGCAGAGTTTTCTTGCTTGCTAAAAAGATAAAGATTACAATAGA
Source organism: Sequoia sempervirens (assembly GCA_007258455.2). Taxonomy (NCBI): domain Eukaryota; kingdom Viridiplantae; phylum Streptophyta; class Pinopsida; order Cupressales; family Cupressaceae; genus Sequoia; species Sequoia sempervirens. The sequence goes on from VDFB02236873.1 coordinate 7,740, forward strand.
CCCCTCAAGTATTTATAGGAGGAAGGTCTGGAGAAAAAGGTGGGAGGATCTCAACAAACTTGAGAAAATCTCTCAACCGATAACTAATTGCGATTGACTTATTCAAAATTACAATCCAAATTGTGATTTGTCTTGTAAGATTTTACATGTAATTACATTTTCGAAAATTGCAAGGAAAGAACACTTGCAATTGCAAAATTTGTTTTTACATATATATTGTCGAAAGTAAAATTACATAAAACAATCTAAAATTTTAATCTGTTTCATTCCTATCTTTGAAAGATAAGAATTTGCTGATGATGGTCTTCAACTCATTCGGATCTGGACCCAACGTGTTCTTGGCCACTGCAACTGTCTTCAGAATTACATCAAAGTATCTGATAGTCGCCAATCTATGCTCTTCGTAAGTAGTTTGCATTTTCTCAAGGATTGTCTGATGATTGACAAGCTTTTGAATTGAATCCATAGAAAACTGCTCTGATTCCATTTGTTGACGAAGATTGGCTGCCATTTCTGAAGTAACTGAATCAGAGCAGTTTTCTATGGATTCAATTCAAAAGCTTGTCAATCATCAGACAATCCTTGAGAAAATGCAAACTACTTATGAAGAGCATAGATTGACGACTATCAGATACTTTGATGTAATTCTGAAGACAGTTGCAGTGGCCAAGAACACGTTGGGTCCAGATCCGAATGAGTTGCAGACCGTCATCAGCAGATTCTTATCTTTCAAGGATAGGAATGAAGTAGATTAAAATTTTAGATTGTTTTATGTAATTTTATTTTCGACAATATATATGTAAAAACAAATTTTGCAATTGCAAGTGTTCTTTCCTTGCAATTTTCAAAAATGTAATTACATGTAAAATCTTACAAGACAAATCACAATTTGGATTGTAATTTTGAATAAGTCAATCGCAATTAGTTATCGGTTGAGAGATTTTCTCAAGTTTGTTGAGATCCTCCCACCTTTTTCTCCAGACCTTCCTCCTATAAATACTTGAGGGGTCTATTGTAATCTTTTATCTTTTTAGCAAGTAAGAAAACTCTGCAGAATTTTGTACTCATAAAGTCTTTGAGCTTTATAGTGGAATATTGTGAATTTTCAAGTGATATCAAGAAGCTGGAATTTCAGACTTTGAGCTGAATTCTTGTTTTGCATCCTAAATGTTCTTGTGTCATTTTGGATCATCATTATTTTGTGATTACTTGAAAATTGTTGAAGATTGCTAAAGAGAGATTCGATTTAAATATCTGCAGACTTTGTGCTGTAAATGTGAGAATTGAATTCATAGTTAGTGTTAGAAATAGAGTAGAATTATAAGTCTTTGTGCTCATAGTATTTCTCATCTAGGATAGTTAAAAGATACATTATAATTACAGTCTTTGAGCTGTTTTATGTTGTATTTTTCATCAAGTAATCGTTCTGAAAAAGGTTGATAGGATTTCATTCTTCAAGACTTTGTGCTTATCGAATTGTTTTCCCGTCCCGGAGGAAATAACGGAAGTCTTTGTGCTTTCAGGAAACTTTATTTCCTTTCTCTTTATTTCACTGCACAACTGTTGTAATAAGTTTTAGTAACATTTACTGTTTCTTTTCTATGAAGAGAGAAGAACATAATCTTTCCTGAAACAAGAGGAACGATTACTGTCCTACCCATATCAATTTTATTTTGTTAAAAGGGGGAGCCTTCCCTTAATTAGGAGAGTTCAAACTCACGTGCTGTGGTTGACATCACCATTTTGTACGCTTTCACAAGAATACAAAATTTCCAACCAACACTAACAATACGAATCAGCATATAAATAGTTTGCAACAATATTAGTGACTTCCTTTGCTGAGAAATAAAACTTAAACGGAGATGGTACTAAACAGATCCAACCTTTTTCCAAACTTGGGCAATCCACATTGAAGCCTTCGCATAATCTTTAATGAACTATCACACCCATCCGATAAGGAAGTTGCAGATTTCTCCAACTGTTATGACAGACCTGCACCTTTCAACAAATAACCAACAACATATAGATTCCTTGAAATGCTCGTAACTCACTCTCTACTTACTCAAATTGCATGATATCAATTGCAAATCACTACTAGAATGGAGGCGCTCAAACTAAGAACAACAAACAGACTTAAAATGCAAACAATATTTAATGCACACTTTCCAAGACAAAGCAGATTGTACGGCCCAGCACAGGGGCGATTTCTCTTTTAAAAATCAGACTCTTCTCTAAAAAATCCACAAACTTGCACACAAGGGCGCCTTGCCTAGATGGATGGGATTATGCAATACCCATAACAAATATTTTTGTCTTTTTTGATTTACGAATGAAAATACGGATCTGCTGTAGCTAAAATGCAATTCTAGAATTTAGCTAATATGCAAAAACAGAAAACTAATGAGTCACAATGCTGATTACAATACACAAATTCCAATGAACTCACAAAACTAAACTAAATCACCACTAGTTGCTGTTTTGCAAGCAAGAAGCAATGCCCGAGCTAGGAGGCCTTCATTCCTCGAAGCAGTTCCAGAGCCAAACCGGCAGCATAACAATACTGTAGACAAAAGATCTTGAAATGAGGATTCAAGTCTTCCTTTTATAATTTCCTGTTGACTTCTCGTAACCCTAAACTCCTCTTCAAAGTCAAAACCCTAATCCATTTCAAAAGATGGCGTCCTTTTCCTTCAAAGCTCAACATTGACATTTTAAATAAATTCAATACTTTGATAAATGCGCCCACTTAAGCTTGATTTGACTTTGGTAAATAATAAAATAATCTTTAATGGAGGCGCCACCCTCAAAAGACCACTTTTCAAAACAACATGAAGTCAATAGACTAGGCCAAGGGGTCAACGTTAAAATATAATATTAAAATGTGACTTTTAATTAAATGACTCAACTTATCTCTCCAAATATGCCCTGAAGCCATTAATGAGCAAGTCAACTGACCAAACTGAAGTAGGAAGTCAACCACGCTGAACCCAACTGGAAAACTGCCAGAAATAGAATTTACTAAAAATAGTAAATTCCTGAAAATGCTCAGAATTCCAAGACGAACATACCATTGCGAAGCTCTCTGAAAACCCAGAAAGAATTTGCAATTGAAACAAACAACTCCGAGCCAGAACATCCTTCAAAATAGGAAACCCTAATTTTACCTTCCGACTAGCCTACGGGTCTCCAGAATAGGCCAACGGTCACTGAAAAGATCAAGCTTGAGACGGGGACATTACAGGTTCGGAGAGATTGGATTTGCAAGTTGTAAAATTCGAGCCCAACATCAAATCTCCAGCCCATCCAAGCGATTGGATCCAGGTTGGAACTATTGTCTTTCTGAATTTTATCTTCGCTTTCTAAAACGAATGCTTGTATGTTAATGTTGACTGGAAAAGAATTGTTTACTGGTTATTTATTCCCAAATAGACATAATTATTAAATGCCTTCTCTGTAGATTTCCAAAAACCTTTGCAGCAAATACATTTAGGGCGTACCCTGTAGTTAGTTGATTACATTTGCTTGAGAATTTCTGAAGCCTTTTCAACAAATCCAATTTGTGCATTTCCTTTCCGTAATCACTGCATTCCATGTAATGACATCTATTTGAGGCATTCGCATGCACCCTCTCTATGCCTTCCATTCTTGCATATATGTTTATCAGGGTGATTTGGAACAACAAAATCTGACTGGCACACCCTCTGTTGTTATATTATTTCCTAAATCAACATCTTTTGTTTGAAACCTCTTATCAAATAGCCCAAATGCTAGCTGACGCCTTCCTCTTCTTGCGCTGTCCTTGCTATGCTCAGCGATTTAAATGAATACTGAATGTTTCAATTTCTTGATGGGGTTTCAATTGATGACTGTATATCATTTTTTTTCCTCAAGAGAAATTTTGTTTGGAGGCCGAATGCTTGATACCTGGCGCCGACCCAACCATGGTCGATGGTTGGGCACCCTCCTTTTCCCCCCTTTGCGGACTTGCCGCCATGGCTAGGCTTTAGGGTTTAGACTGAAATGTGTTTCCTTTTGCGTTTCACACTCAACATGCTATGTACCGTGTTTTAATTCAACGGGCTTAGCTTATGCTTTATGATTTGCATTGTGTTTCATTTGATGAACATATTATATGTTGTATTCGATACCTTGTAAATTGTACTCATTTCATTTTTTTATTCAATGAATATGATTTAAGTTGGCATTCGATTTTACATATATATATATATATATGTATATATGTATATATATCTATATATATATATATATATATATATATTGCCATGTGATAATTTGATATAATGACAGTAAACTGCATTCTGTTTTTAATATATATAATGGTTATAGTACATGAATAATTCTATCCATAAGATTAACTGATTAAGTTAGATAAGTAAAATAGGTAATTAAGAAAAGAAAATTGATTTACTCATATTTAGATAATTGAAGGATTTATTTAAATAAATGAATTAGAGTATCTTTTTGGTTAATTAATGAATGCTGATTTCTTTTATAATTATTTAATAGTTAAATTGTTAATTTACAATGTAATTAGTTATTGAGTACAATTGTTATTGTGGTAAATGGTTTATTAAGTGAATTAGTGGCTAAGTTAATGAGTATCATGAGATGTGGAAATAATGTCTTTCATGAATGTATTGTTTGTTTGATTATTTGTATTGAGTGTTGTGTTTGATTTTTGGAATTGGGGTGATTTTGGTAGTTGTTTAAAAGTGGGAGTCATTTGTGCAAAGTTGTTAAGTTTGCTTCCAGAGGCTTGGGAGGGAGTATTTTTGTATGTATGGTTCTTTGATGGTTTCACTTTACAAGTGGTTTGGCAATGTTTTGTGTTGTGTGCAAGATGGTTAATGTAGTATTCCACCACTCTGATGGCAGGTTCCACTGAGATTCTTTAGGTCTGATTTTTCGTTTTTTTAGGTATTTGTTTTGTTTGTGTTTTATGCTTTGAGTTTGGTGCCAATGATACCAATGATTTTAACAAGCATATGCATACAATAGGAACCCAAAATAAACTAAACTACTATGATAACTCGAGTAAGATTCAATATGATAGTCAAAATGCTTTCTTCATTACATAAATGAGTACATAAGTCGAATAACTCACATTCGTTTCAAAACAAGATACAACTTATGCCATGAAATTACTTACAGCCATGTAACACAGTGAATATGATTGCTATAGTACCCGTCCTCAATAAAATGCTCACAAAGGCTGAAATATGAAATTCTCCCACCAAGTTTCTGATTGGAGGTCTTCTTAGATGAAGGGTGCCCACTTTGGATGAGAAAGCAGCCACTAAAGGGAGGCGTTCTGTTTACTTTGGCTATCACAAACCTTCAAAACATGGCGGCTGGCTGTAGATGTAGAAATCAGCTCCCAAATCTTCAAAAAATGCAAACAACACCTTCTAGATGGCAAATGGAGTCTCTAGCAGCAAAAACCCTTCCAAAAGATGACTTTAAGCACTTGCAAACAGCAAAATATGGCTCCCAATGAAGCATGCAAATTCTGAACTGCAACTTTAAGGTGGTATTTCACACCATCAAGAAGCTTGAAAACGAAGAACAAAGCCCCACCAGGCTTACCCATTGCTGAAATCAGGAAACCCTAGTTTCCCTCTTCCACAATCTCCAACTCTCAAAGCTCAAGCAACAAAATAACTCAATAACATGAGCAGGTCGAACTTCTCCTCTTTCTTTTATAATTTCACATTGAAATCACTATTCATTAAAGTGAGTTACTATTCAATTAAGTTATAACTTTTTCCACTTTAGTAATGAATAGTAACTGAAAAATATAAAGCGACCCCTTTAAATAATAGACACATGGTCCCTAAGCCAGAGAAGGTGAAATTAAAGTTGAAGATCAATATTTTAAGCACAAATATCATGCCAAAAGCACAAATTCACCCTGTCACCATACTTCGATACCAACACTGCAAATTCACAACCAAGTGCCCATTCAAGTGACCCTCTATATAGAACCATTAGCCTACGAGGGTCATTGTTATAGGCTAATCCTCTGATTCTCAGAAGATCAATTAGAAGGGGACATTACAGTTAATGCCTTGCACTGTGTTTTGATTCTTGTGATTGTGATAAGTGTGCAAGAAGGTCAATGCCTTGCACTATGTATGAATTTTTATGATTATGTTAAGTGTGCAAGAAGGTCAATTCCTTGCATTGCGCATTGATTCATGTGAATTTATGTTAAGTATGCCAATGCCTTGCACTGTGTATGAATTCTTATGATTATGTGAAGTGTGCAAGAAGGTCAATGCCTTGCATTGCACATTGATTCATGTGAATTTATGTTAAGTATGCAAGATGGTAAATGCCTTGCTTGATGTGTAGGGTCTACTAGTTGCAAGTAGGGGGAGTGGTTCTCAATGGGGGCTGGAACCCAAAGTGGTGTCCAGGATAACCCATTGAAGAGTTTCTTAATCCAGTGATAACCTAAATAATGAATTGGGGGGATGGGTAGATTTCACACTAATCAAGATAATGGTATGCTTCACTCATGGCTCAAGTGCTTGTTTAGGCTTGAGATGAGATGGGAAGGCCTGGAATGGCAAGATCAATTGCCTTGTCCTCATGAAAGGTATGTTGATTTTGCATGAGATGTATGGAGGTCGGGGATCGGTAGAGGTTGCCAAGATAACCTAGGATGGGGGCCAAGGCCTAGGAAGATCTGCCAGGATAATCCATATCAAGCTATGTGATGACACTCCTCCTTATTGTAGTCTAGCATTCCCTAGTTGTGTTTTCTTCTCCTGTTGCATGAGTGCCTCTGGAAGTGATGTAAGTGTTGTATGTGATGTTGCTATTGTTAGCAGTGTTGTGTTGGAGTCATGTATAGCCCTTGTTTATGATTAGCTTGTTGTCTTCTTGATTGTCTGAATGGTGTGGGACCTTGTGTTATCTCCTAGCATGGGGGTTAGACCTTAGGGTTCCATATGTTCGGGAGGTTGGTGCTTTTTCCTCCATTGGGTATCCTAGTTGCATGTTTGTGTGCATGGAGATTGTTCTTGATATTAGGGACTCTAGTTTCTGTTCCAGTTTGAGAAGACAACCTTTCTATGTATATGCATTGGATTTTATATCAATTGTACCTCTTCTTGTAATTTGATGTATTCTTCCCACATGTATTCGAGGAAATATTGATGTAACATTTGTAACAATGTAAGAGATATTGATTTACTCTCTTGTAATTGTAATGCCCCTTTGCGCGTCGTCTTGGTAGTGTTGCTGTATGTGGCTTGGTTTGTCTTTGTTGATGTTGTTTTGTCTTCCATTTCGCAGTTTGATCTGGTATTGCATGATAGCATGTTCATTGAGTTGTGCTCGTGATTACTACTTTGTTTGATTATTTCATTAAATTAAGATTGTCAAAATTTAAGGCCTTGACTAATTAAGATAAAAGCCTTTATTAAATCAAAGAATTAAATTAAATTAAATATTATGAAAGTATTTATTTAATAATACATTATTGTGTTTGTACAAACAAACTTAAAGAGAAATTAAAGTAATAAATTGATAAATTAATTGTTTGATTATTATGTGTAAATTTTGAGATATGGTTGAAATTATAAAATATAACAAATTGAAGAAGCTGTGAATGGTGGAAAGATAAAAAGAAATGAATTAACGGATTTAATTGAGTGGGTGTAGTTACGGATAGTGGGGGTTAATAAATAAGTAGTGGAGTTAATTGAAGAGGGGCAATTGGAGTATTTTTCTCCAGGACAAAATTGATTCTTGAACTTCTTGCCAAAAACATTCTTTTGGGTTTCTGGAAAACTTTTCTAAAAAAAACCTGAAACTTGGGAATTTGGGGGTTTTTACAGAGGCTGTGGAAATTTTGAAGGGCTTTTGAAGCTGCAATTCGGAAGTAGCGAGCTTCACATCAATCGTCAATCACTTGAACAATTTCATCCAGGTTTCATTGCTTCTTGATAATGCCTCTATTTGTTTTGATATTGAAATAAATTAGGAAAAGAGGATTTTTGAAAGAATTTCTATGAATGCCTCTGCAAAATACCTTGTATGTCTTCTGTAAATTATTTTGGATGATTGCCTGTAGTTTTAAAGTAATCCATTTCATAAATGCCAACAACCATTGCATTCTTTGTGAGCCTTTCAAGCTATTTTTATGTGAACTCTCTGGAAATATCATGCTGTTTTCATTCACATAGCCAATACGTTGTATCTTGGTTTATATATTTGAGAGCTTTTCCTAAAATTTTATTTACTTATAATTTTTCCTGTAGATTGCATTTGCTTGAAAGCTTCTAAAGCCTTCTTTTATTCCAAGTTCGCACATTCTATTATCTTTTATTCCACAAATTTATGCCTTTCTGGTATTCGGTCAACAGTTCTGTGACCTTTCTTTTGGTTTTGATTACCTTCACTTTTGTTCTCGTTTTCATTCACCTACAGGCGTAGGTATGCCGTAATGATCATGCAGCCATACATACTTGACTTGCATTTTGTAGTAAGCCTTGAGTCGCTGTTAATGACAACACTTGGGCGTGTTTATTATAAACTTTATATGTTGCATGGTATTGGAATATCTTAGTTTTATTGGCTGCCTTTTTGCAAGTCTGGTGTTCCCCTATTGTGCGCCACCGAACTCTAGTTTTATACACAATTGATATGATATATATTTATATGCGTGTTTGGTACCGTATATGTTTAAGTTGATATAATTGATGTCATTTAGCTTCAGTTCGTTATTGATCAACTTAGCTTGTAATCAGCCTTGGTGTAGAACTTTGCTCATTGGTCTTTATCCAACACTTTATCTTGCCTAGAAGGGTGCACAACGTGTGAAATTTTGTAACTTATCCCTCATTTAGTGAATAAAATGTGTCACCAAAGTAATCTTTGGTGTGATTGCTGTGTCTTCTTGACTTGTCGCCGCCCCCTCACTTTATGTTGTAACTTGTAGTTACCGCTATAAACTATTTGATCCAAATGCTAGGGAAACTCTTTTTAGTAGATATGATAGTCAAGAACGATATTGAATATGAGGAGGCTTCGAGCGTTTCATGATAGCCATGGGTCTTTAGCAGATTTAGGAATTCGGGCCCTATACTTTTAATTGTATATCAATAAATTTGAATGCGTGTCTCTGTATCTCTCGCTTTCGAATGCACCTTTCTTGCTGTGGATGCGTAGTGTTATGAGTCTTAGAATTCAAAAGATTATTGTACGCGCTGCATGGGAACATCAGATTTTAGTCATGCGGTATGGAATGCATATTTGAGTCGATGTGTATATAAACACTTTGTTTCCCATACCATTGCGTATCATTTGGAAATTAATAGACCCGGGGGTGCGTCGATTGTAGGTTAGATTAGAGCTTTAATTTGTAAACATACTTTTACTTGATTATCAATGGCAATCGACACTTGAATGTAGAGTATAGAGTTAAGGAAACACAATTATTGTTTCACTGTATAAACGGAGTTGGATGGTATTTAAATTTGATTTTTACAAAGGTGGGTTGGTTTTCGAATATATATTTGCATATATTGCTGTAGGAAGATTAATTGGGAGGTTCGAAATAGTGAAGGCATCGCTATTTCATTGAAGTACTAGTGGTATGTTGATGTTTAGAATGAATGTGTAGTTAAATGCATGTGTTTGTCTTTATTGTAATAATTGGTTTTCTTCATATATGTATGTAAGTATGAATGTAGGTATGGCTGCTTAGAGATAAACGTATTAAAAATTATTGATGTATTCTTTGATTTAAAATTTCTTAATAGCATTCTATAATCAATGGTTACTCAAACAAATATATATATATATATATATATATATTTATATTTATATTTATATATATAAAATTATAAATATATGTATGTATATGTATGTACGAGTGTGCATGGTGGTTTTTTATTAAAATATTACTGTCCTAGTTATTTAAATTTATCATTATAGATATGACCGTAAAATATAAGAAGATATTAATATGGATAAGTTGATGTATGGATAACTATAGTGGATGAAAGATTACATTATAGGGAAACATTATCTTTTTGTTCAAGACAAACTGTTGGTACTTAAAATGGTTGTGTTGCAAGTTCAATATGTATTCCATGTACTACTGTGGTTTTGAGTTGTGCGTGAAGTAGGTGAATAGTAGAAGTCTTCCAGAGGTCTATTAATCGTGCTACTGGCTTAATTCCGGTGTTGAATCTTGCATGGTTTGGTATGGGTCTTGGAGCGTTTATTAAAGGGATTTAGCCATGCCTTGTTCACTAGCTTCTTGAATGAGTTTTTTTGTGTCCGGGATGGTGTATGCTTCGCCTCTGTGTATGCTTTTGTGATTACGAGTTTTGAGCATGTTGGCTTACCCTGTCATTCGAGTGGGATTTTCAAGTTGTAGAAGGGGGAGTGGCTCCCAATGGGGGCCGGTGCAAAGTGGCGTCTAGGACAACCCGTGTGGGAGTTTCTTAAGTAAGTGATAACAAAATTAATTAACTAGGGGGTTGGGTAGAATTTCACCTTAATTAAAATGATTAGATGCCTCACCCATTCCTGTAGCGCTCGTTCAGGCTAAGGATGGGTTGGGAAGGCCTGGTCGGCAAGACCAATATCCTTGTCCTTATGAGAGGATAATTGGTCTCACATGTGTCACCCTATGGGGCCGGCGTCAAATGTACGGCTGTCAAGACAACCATAGATGGGGTCTGGCATCTAGTGAAAGACAGTCAGGACAACCCATGCTAGGACCATGTGATGACACTCTTCCCGCTACAACCTTGCATTTATTTGACTGGTATTTCCGTTTAATGTTTGTTGTGCCTTTGGAAGCTGTCACTGTTGTATTGTGTGATTTTGTTCTTTGTATGTGGGAATCCCTTGTAGTCTTGTGTCTGTTGTTTGCCACCTTGTTGTCATCGTGATGGTGGGACCCTTTGCTATCTCTTAGCACAAGGGGTGGACCTTTGGGTTCCACACGGTTGAGTGGAAAGTGCTTCGCTCTCCATTGGGTTCCCTTCCCTTGTACATTTTGTGGTGACTTCTCTTGAACCGAAGACTTCTACATTGTATCTACTTTGGGATTTGTGATCCTTGTCTTTGTATTTGTATTGTATCACAATTGAAGTATCTTGTACCGTATTTGTTGTACACTTCTCATATGTAATGAGGCATTATTGTCCAGAATGTAAATGTAATGATGTATATTGAAGTGAACTCTATTATGTGATGGATTATGTATCTGATG